>JAJLRB010001001.1:0-23004 GCA_020976825.1 Odocoileus hemionus
AACCCACTCTTTTTTTATTTTACACCCTTTTTTATGATGACACACACCAAATTTTTTTAATATAAACCTTTTAAGCTACCTCCCCCATTTTATGAATACACCAATTATTTTTTTCATCCTCATGACTTCATACCCAATATAAATTTTAATTCACCCTGACCTTTATCCAAAAAAACCAATGATGTTTTAACCCCCTGTACCCTTAATCAACCCCTTTTTTTTAAATTTTTAAAACCCCCAAAATAAAGTCCACCCCTCTTTATGAAATTTCCCCCAATTTTGATACATTACCCTTTTTATGATCACAGCCTAAGATGAATCACAATTTTACAAACAAATTTTTTATCCCATCTCCGGTTCTGGGGCTAATCCACAAATTTTGTTCCCCATGTATTTTTCCCCACCCCCCTTTACGTTCAAACATTTTTTGCAGCATTTTCCGGATGAAGATTGACAAAACCTTTTTAATCAACCCCCAAATTTGACACCATATAATTTTTTGACATCATAAAATATTTTGAATCAAAACTGCTTTTAGAAAAAGATCCCTAATGAATTTCCCCCCATTTTTTACATCTGCCCTTTTTGTGAAACAAAATTTTAAATTAAAAAAATTTTTCGTTACCCCCTTTTGAAAACCCTATGTAAGATAAAAACACTTATGACTCATAACATTCCTAACAAATTACATTATACTCTATCTTTTTTATGACACCAACACGATTCATACCAATCCCCCTTTTAAAAACACATCCCCGTTTATCCATCCACCCCAAACCCGTGACATCAAGACCCTTCCCCTACATCCCCTTTCTAATTTTACCACAATTTTTAAAGAAAAAACACCTTTTGACAAAAACATCTATTTTCCCCATAATATAAAACGAATTATTAACTACAAGAATCCACCACTCTTTGGGGGACCACAACTTTTGAAACCAAAGTTTACAATCACAACCCCCCCTTGACATCATACTTTTCTTTCTCAAAAATTTTTATTAATTTTTATTGACCACCCAAATTTGTGTAACAAAATTTTCGTAAACACCCTTTTTTTTTGAATTACACCCCCAAAAACTTGACATTTGACATTTGGCATACACCATCTTTGAACACACCCCCCTATGACATCACAACATTTTATGTCATCAACCGATTTAATGACAAGAAACCCTTTTTTTAAAATATTGAAAAACCCACGTTATGGTGTACAAACCCCCTATCTATTGAACCAAAAATTTTTTTTGGACATAAACCCCCTTTTTCGCTCAAAACTGTTTATGGAACAACCCCTATTCGCAAAACCCGTCTAAGCATCACAAACTTATTGTAAAACACAGCACTTTTGACAAACCACTATGTTTAGCACCCCCATAAAAATTTAAATCCACTTTATTAATTAACACACCCGATCCCCTTTTAGGGGCCCTATCGTTAGGGCATCAACCATTTTTACTTTCCCCCAAAATGTGTGTATACTCACAATTTAGTTTTCTTAAAACCCTTCTAAAAGAAAACATCCACTTTTGTTAAACCCCCTTTTTTGCACACAAAATTTTAGGGGCCCCGGGCTTGTTCCCAAGACACCATAATTTTTATCAACCCCTTATGACAAAAAAATCTCATATTTATAACCTGATGTATATGCATCCCCCAAAATTTAGAAAAATTTACACTTTTTGAACAATTTTTTCTTAAATAATTAAAAATATTTTATTTACTCAAAACTTACCCTTTTTAAATTAGAAACCCCAAAAATTTTTTAACGAAAAGTTTTGCCCTCCAAAAAAATTTTTTTTAAAAAACCACTTTTTTTCATCACTCCCTCTTTTTTACAAAACCCGGGGTTTTATGAAAATTTAATCCCCCTTATGATAAATCTTTTGAAAAACCTATAATTTAATCCACTTTTTGACATACCCACCCCTTTTTTGACATCACCCCACTTATCTTCTCACACCTACGGTTATCAACCCCCATAATGAATCAAAAACAAAATTAGCTTAATCCCGTTTTCGTGTACATCCATCCTTTATTTTAAACCCAAACCCCTTGATCACAAAAACCCTTTTTTGAACCACTTCCTAGAGATATTTCCTGTAATGATCCCCCTTTTTTCACAACCCCCTATTAATTTTCACCCCTTTTGTGCCTTTACCCCTTCGGGAAACAACCCCCTGTAGGCCAACAACCTCACTATCACCCCCTTTTATTGGATCACACCATATATTGAATCATTCACTCTTCATCACATCACTTTAAGTTTACACATATTATGAGTCCAAAAATTATATATGAAAAAAAATCCCCTGACAATAAACCCCTAATGGGCTCCCAACAAAAAATCTGTGTCCCACCCAATTCCCCTCCACACCTTTGATGCATCCTTTGGATTTTTTAAAAACACTGTTTAAAAAACTCACACCCATTTTTGAAATAACCACATTTAAAAAATCCACACGTAATTTTGACATCAATCCAATATTCTGTCATTCATCCATTTTTTGTGTATCCAAAAATGTATCTATGAGAATTTATGGATTTATGATGAATCTACCTTTATAAAAAATTCTTTTGACTCACACCATGTATCTGTTCTCACCCCCTTTTCATTTACAAACCCTTTTTTGTAGAATTTAAACCAAAGGGGGGTACACAAAACTTTTTGGATCCCCCAAAATTTATGAAAAACACCCATTTTTTGTTTTTCCCCCTGATCATAACACCCCAAAAAAACTGAAATTCAAAACCCGGGTTTTTGGCATTTAAAATTTAATGTTTTGACCAACTTTGCATCACACCCATTTAGTAGAAAATTTACCAATAATAATGATCCACCTTTTTGCTTTAAACCTTTTGTCATCCCCTTTCCCCATTATTTGGCTCCGCACTTTGAGATCCCAATGAAAACACGTTTTAACTTTATCCAATATTTTTGGACATATTACTTGTTTCAAACCCCTTACAAAAATACACACCCCCTTCACAAAAATTCAACATCTTTTGACACATTTAGGATTTATTTAAAACAAAACTCTTTTTGGGAAAACCAAAACCCTAATTTGACATCACGCAGTTTTTATACCTTTAAACTTATTTTTAATTAACTCTTTTAAAAATATCCAACCCGAAATTTACCCACATATTTGAACCTGCCCCCTTTTTTGGGAAAAAAAAATTTTACACTAAACATTTTATCATGTTTCCCTTTCATGAACCCCAATATGTAAATTTTCCGGCCCCAAAACTTTGTATAAATTTAATACACCCCCTTTTGACATCAATGATCAATTTTTTTACATCAAAATCTTTCTACTAAAACCCCCTTTTAGAACACTCCATTTTCCACCACCCCTTAACCGTCAAAAAACCACTATTGTAATCACACCACATGGGGCTGATTCATATCCCCTTTATTTGAATGAAACCACCCTGTTTGAATAAACCCCCCCTTTAATGACCATAACCCATAATCTACATTGATAATCTTCTATAAAAAGTTTACCACCCCATTATGGGTCAAACCCCAAATATATTTTGAACAATAAATTTACAACACACCCACCTTGACATCAAGGACTTATTCTGCCCAAACCCATCCACATCACCCTTTTACAAAAACATCCAAAATTCCGTGCACCCCAATTACATAAACACCCCTTTTTTAGAACAACCAAAAATAACATACTTTAAAAATGGAAATCACATCCCTTTTGAATACACTTAGACACAACCACTTTTATTCTCCCAACCAGTTTTAATCCACCCCTTTTTTTACCGGGGAATTATAATTTATTTCCACCACATTTTTGTGATCAAACCACTATGTAAAATCCTGGGTAATTTGGATAAAACATCCTTTTTAAAAAAAAATTTTTGGCAACAACCCTCATTTTGACACCCCACGTCTTAAGAAAATCACAAAAATTGTTTAATCCCCCCCACGTAAAATTTACAAAACCCATAGGTTTAAAACCCCATCTTAAAAAAAAACTCCGGGTTTTGGAAACACTTTTGACCCATGTATGGACAACTTTGGGACCCCCAACCCCATAAATTTTCCCCCCAAAATTTTTTGACTACCAAACCATTTTCAAACCCGTTTAATGAACAATCCCCTTTATGTATAACCCTTGTCACCCCATCCCAAAACCCTTAGGGGTCCAATTTTTATGCCCTCAGATCATAAAATGAACTACCAAAACTTTGCACAAACCCAGTTTTTACATTTACAATTTTAAAAGAATCCACCTTGTGTACATTTAACCCTTTATATTATGAACAACACTTTATAATCACCCCATTCTTTTAAAAATTCCCCCCTTTTTTATGAACTTTCACTTGAAAAACATCAAAAACCTTTATAAACAAAAAAGTTGTGGCCCCAGACACATACGTTCCACCCTTATTTTTCACACGAAAAATTTTTTTTTTCAAACCCCTTTTACACACCACATTGGAAATCAAAAACTTTTAATCAAATCCCCTCTTTTTTTCACATACACCTTATTTAGAATCAGTAAACCCATATTGACCACATCAAACGGCATAAATCTTTTAATGAATTTTACAAAAATATTTTTGTTCACACCATTATTGACTCCACCCTTTTTTATGACACACAAACCTTGTATAACATTCTGTGTTTTTAACCCACTTGTAAAAATATCTTTCACGTAATGGGATCTATCCCTTTATAAAACAAACCCCGTTTTTATGATTCACCCATTAAAATGATCTCCCCCTTTGGGGAGAAAAAAAAAAAAAAAAAAAAAAAAAAAAAAAAAAAAAAAAAAAAAAAAAAAAAAAAAAAAAAAAAAAAAAAAAAAAAAAAAAAAAATTTTTTTTTTTTTTTTTTTTTTTTTTTTTTTTTTTTTTTTTTTTTTTTTTTTTTTTTTTTTTTTTTTATGATTCAAAAAGTGTATCTATGAGATCATCCATATATGTGAATAAACCATTGTTACAATATATTCAAGTTTGTTACTCCTACACTTATCTGTGTCAACCCCTCTTTCATTTCCACCTTGATTATGACAACACCAATGTTGGTACTCATAAAACTGTTTAAGCTCACATCCCTTTATGACGAACCAATTATTTATGACATCGCGCATGACTCATGCTCATCAAATATACTGATGATCCTGATCGTGATCACAACCCTTTTATGATTCAACCAACTGTAGCTACATCCACCCATTTTGTATGTATCTTACCCATTCATAACGTGATCCATCTTTAACTCACCCATTGTTTCTCCATTACCTCATGCATTCTGCATCACAATTGATGAACAACACATGACAAACAAGTATATCTGCATCTCCCATGGTATCGGACTAATCACTGTATTGTGTTCTCAACCAGTGTATCAATTTACACACCACTCTCGGAGTATCCCAAAACTCTGTTGACAGCATATCAGATGAATGATTGAATAAATCTTATGAATCACAGCCCTAAGTATGACTCACAGCTAGTTTTTATGACAACATCAATATTTGATATCACACTACTCTTTCAAGAAAGCATCGTTATACCTAAACTCACCCTTATTTGCATCTGCCCTTTTGTGCACACATATGTGTCACTGTAAACTTGATGATTACCTCTGGTCGATGACTCACAAATGTAAGTATACACGGCACATTATGAATATACCTCTACTGACACCATTCACACTTTAACATCATATCAGTTTTAGACACACAGACACTGCTTCATGACATCAATCCCTCTTATGACATCACACCGTTTACCTCTCATCCCCAACCTTGCATCCAGCACTCATTGTCATACATCACTAGGTTCTGAATTCATATCCATATATTGCATGAAACACACGTGTTAAGACATACAACCCTCTACTACACATAACTCCATATGTTCAGGGGATACTCCCATTCTACAAGATAACCCACACTGAGCAGTCAAAAAGAGAAATATAAAAAGAAAACCAAGGGGAAAAATTTTTCAAATTAAACAAATAACCAACTGACAAAACTATATTGTCAACAAAGTAACAATAACACCCAATAAATCAAAAAAAAAACATTACATAATTGTTATAAACATCTAAATCACAAAGTTGTAATACCATTATTAATCCATCATACTGGGATAAATATATATTATACCACACCAGCTTTGGGGAATCAACCCAAACATGACATCTTTTTTTACTCCCCACCTTTCTGACACAAACGATTCTGGCAACACCAATCATCATCACCCACGTATAGAACAAAACTATTTGACATCAAGCCCCATAAAAACACTTTGTTACACCATTCTAATAAACACTGTTTGTAAACCATACCACTGTCCCTGTCTGGCACATACTTGTTTTAGGACAATATCCACTTATACTTCTCACCCACACTGGTTAGATACACAACTCTATGTCTGTCTTTGAAACCTTTACTGAACACATCCATTAAAAATGTCATCACACCCCTTTGTCGAGCCACACACCACTATGTAGGGATCCAGGTGATATGTATGCCCATCAGATGCACTACACATGACATCATATCCACCACTCTATGACACCAATCCTCATATTGACATCACATGACAGTGTATTCCATAGACATCACAACGCATTGTGTACGATACTAACGACATTTCATCTACTGGTTGATATCACATTCAACTATATAAGTCACATCATACAATGACTCTATCTATACATTCAAAAACTCTACCTTTATGAACTTATCGACTTGAATATGGCATCACACAACAAGTGTTCTGAGTACAGAACCGTTGTGTCCTTCACAACACCATTATCTTGCTATCACACACCGACTATATCTGTATCATCACTGCAAATGACAACAATTTTTAAATCAAAACCCATAGTAGTAAATTTAATGAAATGCACACACAACTGCATGTATGAAATCCATAAAAATGTAACACCTATGACATCAAATCCACTCCTTTTACGACATTAACATAAAAACACTTTATTTATGACATCACGTCCACTATTATCTTGACCTCACAATCATCACCTCGGAATCTGTGTCATCAGACCCAGTCTATCAATTGATATCACAACACAAATATATAATGATATCCACATCCATTATACGTGTGACACCTTATCCCACGTTTATTTTATGACACAACGACATACCAACACTGTATAACATCTAAACCTCTGTGTTTCCAAAACACCACAAACTTGGGATATGTATGATAATAACATATTGCACTGTAGAATGGCAACCATCTTCTCAGTCAACCCTGTATAACAGCAAACCAACCGTATTTTATGATGTCACAGGGTCCACTTCTGGTACGATGACTGTCTCACCCACTATATTTGGACAGCACACCGCATCTGTAAATCTTCTTTGCCATCAACAACCTCTCCACTGATTAACACGACTGCACTTATGATGATGAACATCAAACACTCCCACAGTATTATGTGTGAACAAAATCAGTTGCACACTAAAACACCTACACATCTTACTACTTAAGGTCTTCAGCACTAACTTGCACCATAATGACGTCCCATATTAAAACCTCTATATATGAAACCCACATCCAGTACGCAGCGCAAATATATACCCTATACATTGCGACAATCACAGCAAATACTGCTGTGACAATCAACACCCACTGAATTGACCAACGTCACACCTACTCCATTGTATGACATCCATTCTGCGTTAAGTAGATAGCATTTTTTGTACACTGTAGAAGACATCACATCCTCATGTTATGACATTCAAACACCATTTCTAAGGCATCACACACAGTATATTTGACATCATATCCACAGGTATCTCTGTCATACCCACTATCCATGTTTTGATTGATATCACAACAAGTGTATCAGTATGAGTATCTCATCCGCTATATATGATGACATCATATCCATTGTATACAATACGGATATTCAAAAGTTTTGTTACGTCACTACCACTGTATCTGTGTCTCACACCCACTCTTTCATCTTATCACAACCCTTTGTATGTATGACATCACACCAATGTTTGCATACCATCATAAACACTGTTTAAGGCATCACATCACATTTTATGACATGACACCACATTATTTATGACATCGCATGCACTGTACTCAATGACATCACTCCAAATATATCTGACATTGCATCCACTGTATCTGTGTCATCACAACCACTCTAATGATGATCTCAGACCAACTGTACGCGTGACATCACACCCATTTTTATGTATGATATCTTACGCACTATACATAACGTCGCATCCACTCTTTATGTACCTCACACCATTGTAGTCATCGCATTACCTCCATTGCATTCGTGGCATCACAGACACTATAGATGAGATCACACACATGACAAAAACAAACGTTATATCTGCCATCTCACTGTCCCTTGTATCTGAGACTACATCCACTTGTATCTGTGTTCTCAAACCCAGTGTATCAATTATACCACACCCACTCTTCTGGACGATATCACACACACTCTGTGTATGACAGCATATTCAGGATGAAAGATATGACATAAACGTCTTTATGACATCACAGACCTTATATGTATGACATTCAGCTAGTATATTTATGACATCATATCAATATTTATGATATCACACATACTGCTTACAGGAAAATGCATCGTCTTTAACCTGATATCTCACCCACTATTTTTTGAACATCACTGCCACCTGTATTTGTGCCATCACACATTATGTGTACACGTGTAAACAATGTGTATCGCATGTACCTCTGTGTTACGAATGACATCACAAGTATGTAAACTATGACACAGGCACACTTATGACATCATACACATCTACATGACATCACATTCAACACTTTATGACATCAATGATCAGTATTTATGACATCACAGACACTGCATTCATGACATCAGATCCCCTCTATATGACATCACATCACGGTTTATACCATCTCATCCCCTATACCTGTGGACATCACAGCCACTCCATCTGTTACCATCACAATCCACTTTGGTTCTGAATTCATATCCACTATATTTGACATGAAACACACCGTGTTAAGACAATACAACACTCTTTTTCTGACAGCATAACTTCCATATATCTGTATCAGTGTGATAACTCCCATTCTATCAATGATATACCACACACTGTATGCAGTCACCACACATACTATATGTATAGAACACTATGCAGTATATTATTTACGACATCACACCCACGCTGGGTGACATCAAAAGTGACTCTATTCATGACATCAAATCTTCTTTATCTCACATCACACCCTTTATATCTGACAGCACATCCACTATTTCCTGTGTCATCACACACAGATTAATCGATCAATATACACCCATTGTATATATGATATCACAGCCCACAATATCTATGACATCTTATGAACTACATAGGACATCACATCCACTCTGTATGATATCACACCACTCTATGACATCACACAACTGTTGTCATGTCATCAACCCAGTATATCTGACATCGCATCCACTGTACCTGGGTCATTAACTGATCAGTAATGCTGATTGATTACCACAACCAGCATTATGTGTGATATCGACGCAACCCACTATACGTGTATGACATTCTATGGATTAATATTGAGACATAACACCCTATTCTGACATCAAAGGATCTGTTATTCATGGCAACAACACCACATGTGATTCATGACTACCACACCCGCTCTATAGGAAATCACAAATACTCCTACTTGTGACATCACAGCCAACTGTAATTATGACAAGACACCTACTATGCTTTAGACACTCATAACTCAGTAAAAATAACATCTCACTTGGGGGGGGTGGGGGGTTGGTATATGAGTGGGGGGAACACTACCACTGTACCCATTGTCATGGCACATACTACGTTTAGGACATCATATCCACTATATACGTTCTCACCCACACTGTGTGTATGATACACAAGCTCTCTTATGTCTGTCTTGAAACCCGTTCTAACTGCCATCACATCCACTTTATATGTCATCACACCCACGTTGAACGACGCCCATCACACAACTATGTAGAGGAGATCACACAGGGTGGCATATGTATGCCATCAGATGCCCTACACATGACAATCATATCCACACTCCTTTATGACAACAATCCTCAGAGTAATATGACATTCACATGCACTGTAATTCCAGGATATCCCAAGCAAGTATTAATACAGATGACTAATTCATCTACTGTGTATGATATCACATTCACTATATAAGTGCCATCATCACCACAGATCACTCTCTCATGACATCACACACTCAACCTTTACGCACTTATCCCTAAATGATAATGGCATCCGTCGCAGAACAAGTGTTTGGATGAACAGAAGCGTTGTGTCTTCACCGACACTATAATTCCGGATAACACATTGACTGTATCTGTATTGCATCACTCGCACATGTTCAATCATTATATCAACTCTTGTGTATGTAATGACATCAACCCTACTTTATTAACTGCATACAGACGAATACTCCCTATGAAATTAACAAAATCCATCTCTTACTACACCGCGCCATCACCACACTTAATTTTAAGATATCACGGTCACTATATTTCTGGATCTCTCAATCAACTGGGTCTGTTTCTGTGACAGTTACACCCAGCTATCAAATGACATCACAAACAATATATATAAGATATCACATCCAGTATACGTGTGATTATCCTATCCCACTTCATTATAAGACACCACAAACCTCTCTTGAATAACATCAAAACTCCTAAGTGTCTGTTTGACAACACACTTGGCATATATAAAGCTAACAATTGCACTGTAGTTGGCATCTCATCCCCCTTTATTAATAGCAGCAACCACAGTTTTTTATGAATGCCCACATCCACGTCAAGACAATGACGTCTCCACACACTATCATGAGACAGCACACCCACGTAATCTTTTCCATCACAACCTCCTCCACTCATACTTACAGCGGCATTACACATAATCACACCCCAACTATCCCATGGGCTAGTAACTTTCAGTGTTCTCTATAACCATCATCTCAACCCTTCAGTCTACATTTTTCTGCACTTTATGACGTCACAACCTCTATCTATGAAGAAACCACATCCAGTACGCAGGGCAATATAATACCCTGATACTAAGCGACATCACAAGCAAATAGAACTCCTGTGTCATCACACCAACTGTATTGCCCAGACGTCACACCTACTCTTTAGTATGACATTCACATTCTGCGTATGATACTATCGCATTTTGGCACTGTAGAAGACATCACATCCTCAAGTTTATGACATCAAACCAAAATTTCTTAGACAACATAACACAGTATATAAGACATCTATCCATAGTATCTCTGTCTTTGACAAACACTGTTATATGATTATAACCACAACAAGTGATCTATTCGATATCTTCATCCGTTTATTATGATGACATCATATTCATTGTATACAATATATAGTCAATAATTTTGTTACTGTCTCACAACTCCATGTACCTGTGTTTCAACACGCACTCTATTCATCTTCTCTCACCCTTTGTAATAGTTATTGAAAATCCACCACATGTATAGCGAAGCCATCATAAAAACTATTAAAGGCATCACATCACAGATTTTTATGACATGATACAACATTCATTAAATTTGAAAACATCGCATGCACTGTCACATGACAACACTACTCAAATATATCTGACATTGCATCCACAGGGTAACTGATCCTCATCACAACCACACCTAAACTGATGATCTGCAGACCACACTGTACGGCATAGTAGGTGATCATTCGCACCATTTAATGTTATAGATATCTTACGCACTATATAAAACATCACATCCATCATTTATGACTTCACACACCATTGTAGTCATCGCAAAACCACCCAATGCATCCGTGCATCACAGACACTATAGGCCTTGAGATCATACAACGTGACAACCTCAAAGGTTAAATTTGCCATCTCACCGATTGGATCTTGAGACTACATCCACTGTATCTGAGTCGTTCTCAAACCCAGAGTAACAAAATTATAACCAACACCCACACTCTGGACGATATCACAGCACACTCAGTTTATGACAGCATATCCGGATGAAATGATATGAGATAAAATCGTTTATGGAGACACCACAGCCCTATATGATTGATATCACAGCTAGTATATTTTATGGACATCATCTCAAATATTTTATTATACACACATACTGCTTTCAAGACAAAGCATCGTCTAACTGATATCTCACCCCCACTATATTTGACATCACTGCCACTGTATTTGTCCCATCACACTAAGGTACACGTGTAAAACATTGTATCGATGTAACCTTGTCGATGACATCACAATATGTTAAGCTATGACACGGCACACTTATTGACATCCCCACCCCCCATACACATTCTACTTACATCACATTCACCCTTATGACATCAAGGAATCAGTATTTATGAACATCACAGACAACTGCCATTCATGACATCAGATCCCCTCTAGATGACAAATCACATCGCATGGTTTTCTACCATCTCATCCCCCATTCCTGTGACATCACAGCCACTCCATCCTGTCCCCTCACATCCACTATGGTTCTGAATACATATCCACTATCTTTGGACATGAAACACAACCGTGTAAACAATACACACTCTAACTGACAGATAACTTCCATAACTGTATTCAGTGTGATAACTCCCATTATATCAATGATATACCACACACTGTAATGCAGTCAACAACACATACTTTATGTAATTTGAACTCTTAGGCAGTATTATACACATCACACCCACCTGGGTGACATCAGTGATCTATTATACATGACATCAAATATTCTTTATCCTTCACATCACAACCCTTTAGATCTGAAGGAGCCAAAACAATGACCAATTCTTCCTGAGTCATCACAACACAGATTATACGTTCATAGTAAATAATTAACACCCACTGTGTATTTTATGGTAACATAATCAGAAGCCAACAATATTCTCTAATGACATCTTTGTGAACTACATAGGACAATCACATCCCACTCTGTATGATATCACAACCACTTGTTATGACATCACACACACTGTTTTTGTCATGTCATCAACCCAGTATATCTGACATCGCATCCACTGTACCTGGGTCATTTACTGATATATTGATTATACCACACCAGCATTATGTGTGATATCAAACCCACTATACGTATGACATCCTATGATTAATTTGTGACATAACAGCCCCCACTACCACTCTTTCTGACATCAAAGGATGTATTCATTGGCCAACACAACCCACTCGATTCATGACACCACACCCGCTCTAATAGGACATCACATACACGTCACGTACTTGTGACATGATAAAAAAAAAACAGCCACTGTAATTATGACAAAGACACCTACTATGCTTTAGACACCATTACTCAGTAAAAAAATAACATCTCACTTGGTATATATGAGTGGGAACACTACCACTGTATCCCATGTCATGGCACATACTACGTTTAGGACATCATATCCACGTTTGGTCTCTATGTCTGTCTTGAAACCCGTTGTAACTGCCATCACATCCACTATATATGTCATCCCAACCACTTTGTCTACGACATCACGCCAACTATGTTGGAGGTCACAGGTGGCATATGTATGCCATCAGATGCACTACACATGACATCATATCCACACCCTATCACAGCAATCCTCAGTATTTTTGACATCACATGCAGTGTATTCATGACATCACACGCATTGCGTACGATATGACATTTCATCTACCGTGTATGATATCACATTCACTATATAAGTGACATCATACAATGACTCTATCTATGACATCACAAACTCTACCTTTATGAACTTATCTACTTGATAAGCCATCACACACAGTGTTATGAGTACAGAACCGTTGTGTCCTTCACAGACACCATATCCGATATCACACCGACTGTATCTGTATCATCACTGCAAATGCATCAATTTTATCAAACCCAGTGTATGTATGACATCACCTCCACTATATGTATGAAATCATATGTAACACCTATGACATCAAATCCACTCTTTACGACATCACACCACTTTATTTATGACATCACGTCCACTATATCTGACCTCACATCAACTGGATCTGTGTCATCAGACCCAGTCTATCAATGATATCACAAACAATATATATATGATATCACATCCAGTATACGTGTGACATCCTATGCACTATATTTATGACACCACAATCACTCTGTATAACATCAAAATCCTCTGTGTTTCTGACACCACACTTGGCATATGTATGATGTCATTTGCACTTTAAATGGCATCTCATCCTCTTTATAACAGCAAACCACAGTATTTATGATGTCACATCCACTTCAGACATAACGTCTCACCCACTATACGGGACAGGACACCCACTGTATGATGTAACTGACATCACACCCACTATATCGTTGTGAGTCATCATTGCACTCTGTATAAATCACATGTACATCCTTAAGTCTATCACACTACTGCACTTATGACATCACCTAGAACCTGTATATTATGCAAAGCACATCCAGTATCCGCGCAGGTCTAATTAGATAGCCACTATGTACATGCTGACATCTACAGCAATCTATTCATGTGTCATCACACCCAGTGTTTTCGACAACTGTCACATCCTACTCTCTTGTATTGACATCACATCTGCTGGCATGTGGTAGAGCAGCTATTGCGCTATAGATGACTAATCCACATCATACAACGATAAGACATCAACCCACCAGTTTTTAAAGGCCAAACACACAGTATCATTGACCTCATACATCCACAGTAATTCTCTGTCATCACACCATGATTTGATGATAATCACAACAAGTGTATCTATGATTCATTCCGCTATATAATGATAGACATCTATCCATTGAATACAAAACATTCAATACATTCAATACATTCAAAAGTTTTGTTACGTCCACTACCACGGTAATCTTGTGTCTCCAGCCCACTCTTTCATCTTATCACACCCCCTTTGTATGATGTAACATCACACCAATGTTTGCGTACCTCATAAACACTGTTTAAGGCATCACATCCATACATTTTTATGACTTAGACATCCACATTAATTTATGACAATCGCATGCACTGTACTCATGAGACATCCTCTCAATATAAACTTCATTGCATCAACCTTTACCTGTGTCATCAAACCACCCTAATGATAATCTCAGAACTACTGTTACGCATACACACACGCACAACCCATTGATGTATGATATCTTACGCACTTAACATAACTTCGCATCGACTCTTTATGACACTCACACCATATATCATCGCATTACCAGCTTGCATTCGTGCATCACAGACTCTAGAGCTGAAGATCACACACATGACAACCCCAACGGTATATCTGCCATCTCACCCATGGTATCTGAGGACTACATCCACTGTATCGTTGTTCTCAAACACCATGTATAATTATACCACACCCAACTCTCTGGAGTTATCACAACGACAAAACATCATTATATGACAGCAATTCAGATGAATGATTGACATAACCTCTTATACATCACAGCCCAATAGTGTCCATGCTACACACAGCTAGTAAGTTAATGAACATCATATCAAATATTTAAGATCACACATACGCTTATTCAAAAATCACGTCTATACCTGTATATCTCACCCCTATATTGTTGACAGCACTGCCCACTGTATTTTCCATCACTAATGTGTAACACGAGTAAACATGTGTAAACCGATTTCCTCTGTGTCGATGACATCACCAGTATGTAGCTATACACCGCACACTTATGTATATCATACACATTCTACATGACACCACATTCACACGTAATGACATCACATGATCAGTATTTATTAGACATCACAGACCACTGGCATTCATGACATGCCATATCCCCTCTATATGACAACACATCACACGGTTTTATACCATCCCATCCCCTATACTGTGACATACACAGCCACTCCATCTTTAAACCATCACATCCACAGGTTCTAGAATTCATATCCACTATATTTACATGAAAACACACAACCGTGTTATAGACAATACAACACTCTATCTGACAGCATAACTTCCATAATCTGTATCAGTGTGATTACTCCCATTCCATCAATGATATACCACACACTGTAGCATCACCACACATTCTATATGTATATATACACTATGCAGTATATACACATCACACCCACCTGTTACATTATAGTGACGTCTATTTTCATGAGACATCAAATCGCCTTTATCTCACTCACAACCTTTATATCTGACAACAACATCCACAAACCTTAGTTCACACACACAGATAATCGATCATATAACAATCCTCCTGTAATATAAGATATCACAGCCACGAATATCTATGACATCTTTATAATCAACATAGGACATCATCATCCACACTGTAGGGGTGGTTATTGGATGAGGGGTGCACAACACTCTATGACATCACACACACTTTGTCATGTCATCAACCCACTAGATCTGATATCGAATCCACTGTACCTGGTCTTTCCTGATAATTGATTATACCACACCTAGCATTATGTGGTGATATCAAACACACTAAACGTAGTACATCCTATGTTAATTTGTGACATAACACCCACTTCCTTTCTGAACAATCAAAGGACTGTATTCAGGCAACATACCACGCGATTCATGACCCCACACCCGCGCGAAGGACTATCACAACACTGTATTTGTGGATCATCACAGCCACTTAATATGACAAGACACCTACTATGTGCTTTAGAACACCGATTCTCAGTTAAAATAACTTCTCACGTTGGTATATGATGAGAACACTACCACTGTATCACATGTCAATGCACATACTACGTGTAGGACTATCATATCCACTATAACATTCTCACCCACACTGTGGTATGACTACACAACTCTAGTCTGTCTTGAAGCCGTGTCTAACTGCAACACTTCCACCTATATGTCATCACATCCCTACTTTGGTCGACGCCCATCAACACAACTACAGGCAGATCATTCAGTGACATATGTATGGCCATCAGATGCACGACACATGAAAACAATATCCACACTCTAAGACAACATCCTCATATTTATACATCACATGCAGTGTATTCATGACAACACACCTTTGTTGAGAGATGACATTTCTTCTACCAGTGTATGATATCACATTCACTAGATAAGTGCATCATAACAATGACTCTATCTATTACCTTCACACACTCTACCTTATGACCGTTATCTACATGATATGGCATCACACACATTGTTAAGAGAACTGAACCGTTGTGTCCTTCACAACACCCATATCGATATCACACCCGATCTGTATCTGTATCATCACTGCAAACTCATCAATTTTATCAAACCCAATATGTATGACATCACCCCACTATATGTATGAAATCATCTGTAACTCCTATGCATCACATCCACTCTGTACGACATCACAACCACTTTATTTATGACATCACGTCACTATATTCTGACCTCCACATCAACTGGACGTTCTCAGACCCAGTCTATCAATGAGTCTATCCAAACAATAGAATATATCCTATCACATCCATATAACGTTGACATCCGATCCTCTTTATTTATACACCACAACCAACCTCTGTAGAAGATCAAATCCCTCTGGTTTCTGACACCACACTTGGCCATAATTATGATATCATTTTGTCACGTATAGTAGGATGCTTCGCATCCGCTTATAACAGCAAACCACAGATTATGATGGCCACATACCACCTCAGAGCATGACGTCTCACCCACTATAAAAGCGGACAGCACACCCACTGTAGTCTTTGCCATATCACAGGACCTCAACCACTGATATCACAAGCAAGCACTTTGTATGGACATCACACCCACTAAAATGTGTGGACATCAGTATGCAGCGCTGTAGACAATCACATGTACGGTGCCGGTGAAGCTCTTCACACTAACTGCACTTATGACGTCACAACCTCTATATAAAAGAACCGTATCATCCTGTACGCAGGGCAAAAGTATACCCTATACATGCGACATCTACATAATCCAAATATCTCTATGTCAATCACACCCACTGTATTGACCAACTCAACCATGCCTACTCTTGGATGACATCACATTCCTCATCAGCGTATGTATATGGGTGCATTTTTGCACTGTTTAAGGACATCTACATCCTCTGAAGTTATTACATCAAACCGACAAATTTACTGGAGAGGCAGCACTATGCTGGGGTACGCAGAATAATTTTTACACATCATATCCACAGTATCTCTGTCACACAACAGGGTTTTTGATGGATAATAACAACAATTGTTTCTATAGGATATAACATCTCGCTATATAATTATTACATTCATATCCATTTGTATATCGAATGCGATTAATCAAAGTGTAGTTTTGTTATCGTCACTGATCTACTGTAATCTGTTGTTTGAACAGATCCTCACTCTTTCATTTTTATCGCACATACCCTTTTGTAATGTAGTACATCACACCAATATTTGCGTAGACCATCATAAACTTCGTTTTAAAGGAATCACAAGGGTTGTATCCACATATTTTACATCGCATTCTGCACTGAGTTACTCATGTCATCACGCGTGGGGCGTGGTGACCAAATAATCTGACATGTCATCCACTGTAAAAATCTGTGTCATCACACAACCACTCTAATGATGATCTACAGAGACCATACTGTAGCTACTGTTGAGACAACCAAATAAATGCGCCATATTAATAGTATGACATAGTCAAGACTCACATAAACAAAACTTTCGCATCCACCACTTTATGACCGCGACATGGACGATTATTAGGATCCAACTCATGACCTCCCTTAGCATAACGTTGCATCATCAGTAGTGGCACTATAGATTGAGATCACTCACATTGACAAACACAAACGTTGGTAACTCCCAGCAGTTTACCCATTGAATCGAGACTACATCCACTGTACTCTTGTTCTTCTTCAATTAGCCAGTTTTATTAATGATAAATCCAACACCCACCTCTCATGACGATATCACAACACTCTCTATTATGACAGCACATTCAGGATGACTGACAGTGACATAAACTCTTTATGGACATCACAGCCTCTATATGGTATTGACATCACAGCTAGTATATTTATGACATCATAGTCAATTATTATGATAATGACACTTACTGCTTTCATGAAAATGCAATTCGTATACTCTACATCCTTCCCCACTTTTTGACATCATTGCCACTGTTCGTTGCCATCACACATATACTCCACGTGTGTACGATGTACCTCTGCGTCTATACATCACATCTAATATTTAATTCAAGACACGGCACACATATACATCATTACACATTCTACATGAATTCACATCACCTTTTTGACTCAATGTTCATATATATGACATCACAAACACTGCTTTCCATGACATCAATCCCCTCTAACATAACATCACTTCCACGGTTTATGACAAGCACCCAATCCCTGGTGACAATCACAGCCTCGTCCTACTTATCATCACATCCACCAGGTTATCTGAATACATATACAACTATAGTTTGACAAGAAACACACCGTGTCAAGACAATACAACCATTCTATCTACAGCAAAACCTACCATAATCTGTATTAAATATTGATAACTCCCATTCCTTCAATGATATACCACACGACTGTATGCATCACCACACATACAAAATGTATAGTACACTATGCAGTATATACACATCAAACCACGCTGGTACATCAGAGTGACTCTATTCATGAACATCAAACTCCTTATCACACATCACAACCATTATATCTACAACACGATCCACTATCTGTGTCACAACTCACAATTATCGATCATTATAACACCCCTGTGAATATGATATCACGCCACAATATCAGGGACGGGGTTGGGAGACAAATTATTATCTTATGAACTACTAGACATCACATCCACTCTGAATGGATATCACAACCTCTATGACATCACACACACTGTTTCATGTCATTCAATCAACCCACTTATCTCAGATAGCGCATCCACTGTACTGGTCATAACGAGTATATTGATTATACCACACCAGCATTATGTTGATAATCAAACTCCACTATACTATACATCCTATGATTAATTTTGTGACAAACATCCCACTCTTCTCGACATCAAAGGACTGTCTTCAGGCAACAACCCACCATTCATGACCCAACCCTCATGGGACACCAAACTGTTTTTGTGACATACAGCCACTGATTTTAAAACACCTACATCTTTAGACACCTCTCATTTTAAAAAAAAACTCCACTTGGTTTGAGGGGAAACACTACCACTGTACCCTGTCATGCACAACACGTTTGGACATCATATCACTTTTTATTTCACCCACACTGTGGGTAGACCACAAGTCTTTCTGTCTTAAAACCCGTTCAAAACTGCCAACTCCCCTTATTGTCATCAAAACCCCACTTTGTGACCCCATCAACCAACTATGGGAGATAAAGGGTGCATTTTATGCCCAACACTACAATGAACAATCCACACCTTTATGACAAAAAACCCCAAAAAAAAAAAAAAAAAGGAAAAGAAAAGGATGCCCAAAAAAAAAAACCCCAAAATCAAACCAGAAAAAAGAAAAAAGATAAAAATTTTTGCCCAAACCCCAAAAGCAAGCAAAAAGAAAAAGAAAAATAAACAAAAAATAGGGGGGCAAAAAATAAAAGAAAAAAGAAACACCTTGCATCAAAACCCCTCTGTACGCATCACACACTTTTTTTATACATACGTCCCCTATATTGACCTCACTCAAATGGATCGTGTCATCAACCCGTTATCAAAATTTCCAAAAATTTTAGTACACATCCTATATGTGACTCCCTTTTTCCCCTTTTTTTTTGCCCACAACCACTCGTATAAATCAAAACCCTCTGTTTTCTGACACCACACTTGCCAATTTATATACATTTGCACTTGATGGAAACCTTTTTATAACCAAACCAAGTATTTTTGAGTCACATCCCTTCAACATGATCTCACCCACTTACGGGGCAGCACACCCACTGCTTTGCCCTCACAACCTCCCCGATATCCACGCATTTGATGGACTCAACCCATATACGGGGAATCAGTTTCATTAAACAAATCAATCTACTCCTTAAGTCTTCACAACTGCACTTTTAAAGTCACAACCCCTATTTGAAACCACATCCCAAACCCGGGGAAATATACCCCATACACACTCACAGCAAATCTCTGTGCATCACACCCCTATTTCCAACTCCAAACCCCCTTTGATGACTCACTTCTGCGTATTATAGCATTTTGGGAGAGAAGACATCAACCCCCCCTTTGACATCAAAAACCCCCATTTTAAGCACACACCAGTTATTGACTCATATCCCTTCCTGTCATCACATCATGTTTTTTATGTATCAAACAGTGTATCTATGAATTCATCCCCTTATATATGAATCTTTTCCTTTTTATACAATACAAATTCAAAAGTTTTGTTCTCACACCCCTTACTTTCCACACCCACTCTTTCTTTATCACCCCTTTTAGAACATCACACCAATGTTTGCTACCCATAAACACTGTTTAAGGGACACATCCAATTTTATCTGACCCCATTAAAATTTTTGACATCCATGCACTGTCTCATGACATCCTCCCAAAAAATTTTTGACATTTCATCCACGTACCTGTGTCACCAACCACTCTATGATTCTCAGAAACTTTCAAGACATCACACCCATTTATGTATATATCTTACCACATAATAACTTTGCATCGACTTTTATGACCTCCCCATTTATTTTCGCATTAAACCACTTTTCATCGTGGTCACAGCACTAAGCTTAGACCACACATGACAAAACCCAAAGTTTATCTGCCATCTCCCATGGTTTCTGAACTACATCCACGTATCTGTTTCCAAACCCCTGTATCAATTTACCCACCCCCTCTTGGACGATATCACACACACTCGTAAGACGCTATTCAGAGAATGATAACATAAAATCTTTAGCATCACACCCTATATGTATACACACGCTAGTATATTTAGAATCAATCAATATTTATGAACAAATACTTTTCAAAATTTTTCATCGTAATACCTGAAACCCCCCCTATATTTAAATCACTGCCACTTATTTGGCCCCACCTAAGGTCCCTGTAAACTTGTACGTTTACCCGTGTCGGACACACAATATGAACTATACAGGGCACATTATGAATCATAACATTCTACATGACACCACATTCACATTTTATGACATCAATGATCAATTTAGACACCAGACATGCATTTATGAATCAATCCCTCAATGACATCAAACCAGGTTTAAACCCTCCATCCCCCATACCTTTTAATAAGCCACTCCATCTGACCATACTCCACTATGGTTCTGAATTTTATCCACTAATTTTTAAAATAAAACACCCGGGGTTTAAACAAAAACAAACCCTCTTCTACAGCATAACTTTTATAATTTATCATGGATAACCCCCTTTTATCAAAATTTTAAACCCAACTGTATGAGGCACCCCACATACTAATGTAAAGACATATGCATATATACCATCACACCCACCCGGGTGACATAAGTACTTATTTAACATCAAATCTCCCTTTTCTCACATCCCAACCCTTTTTATCTGACACACATCCCACTTTCCCGTGTCACACACACAATTACATCATAAAAACCCTTAAATTTTGATACACAGCCCCCAAATCTATAATCTTTTAACTACATAGGGCATCAATACTTGTAAGATTCACAAACCCCTTTGACACACCACACGTTTCATGTCATCAACCCCAATATTGAAAGCTCCACGTACCTGGGTCATTATGAGTATATTGTTATACCCCACCGCTTTTTTTGATACAAACCCATAATATGCTCCATGATTAATTTGTACATAACACCACTCTTTTGACATCAAAACTGTATTCATGGAACAACCCCTCGTTCATACACCACACCCTTTAAACATACATACACGTATTTTTGGGCATCAACCATTAATTAACAAAACACCCACAGTTTAGACACCCTTCTCAGTAAATAAATTTA
>JAJLRB010001002.1:0-51081 GCA_020976825.1 Odocoileus hemionus
AGGCTTGGCAGGGCAATAGGGATGCCTTTCGAGGTGAGGCGGGAGACGCAGTTTCCCTTTCCAGTTTCCACAAAGATATTGGGATTTGTATCAATTTTCAAGAGGAGTCAGGCATCGTCTCCTTTGGAAGCATTGAACTCCACGTTCCTCTCGAATTTTCAAAGGGATGTGAGGCCTCCTGTCGAGATGAGGCGGGGAACTAGTGCTTTCTCTATGGTCTCCACAGGGGATTCAGACATCCCTTCATCTTGTGAGATGAAAGACGAGCCTGCATTCAAGTCACTGCAGGGAAATCCGTCCATATATTTCGAGTCAGGGCATCTCGGTGCCCATTCCACTTAAGGCAGCAAACTCAGCGTCCCTCTCACATACCTATAGCTGAGAGAGGCCTCCTCTTGAAGTGCTTGTGGAAAGTTGGCATTCCTCTTGAGTCGAAGCCAGGGGTCACTCTCATTTCGAGATGACTTGGGGTACCCAGAGCTTTTCTCAAGTTGCTGTGTTGAACTTGATGTACCTCTAGACTTTGGACGGTGTTCCTGGGGAATCTCTGCAGTTGCCTAAAGGAAGTCAAGCCACTTGTCATGTTTGATGGGGTACGCGGTATGGCTCTGGATCCAATGGATGGGAATCGGGCCTCATCTCGAGTTGAATTGGGGTTCATGGTGCTCTTTCGTGTTGATGCAGTGAACTCAGGGTCCCTCTATACTCTTGTGACAGTATTCTTGGGGATTCTGTCGAGTTCTATCAGGGAAGTCAAGGCTCCATTCATGTTTGATGGGGAACACAGGAATTACACTGCATGCAATGTAGGGGAATCGGGTCTCATGTATTGGAGAGGGGATGTCTCATGCTTTTCTCGAGTTGCGGCAGGAAACTGGGGTATATTCTTGAGTTAAGACATGGATGGCTCTTGAAAACTCATGCTTTTTCAGCGACGTCAGGACTCCTGTCTAGTTGCGAGACACACCTCGGGATTCTTCTCAAGGCTTTAAAGGGCAATAGGCAGGAATCTCGAGGTGAGGCAGGAAATCCAGGGTACCTTTCCAGTTGCCACAGGGATATTGGGATTCCTATCAATTTTCAAAAGAGTTAGGCATTGTCTTCTTTTGTAGCATTGAACTCCGCGTTCCTCTCGAGATGTCAAATGGACGTGAGGCCTCCTGTCCAGATGAGGCGGGAACTAGGGGTTTTCTCTAGGGTCTCCACAGGGGATTCAGGCATCCCTTTATCTTGGGAAATGTTAGACTAGCTTGCATTCAAGTCACTGCAGGGAAATCCGGCCTTATGTCAACTCAGACCCTCTCGGTGTCCATTCCACATGAGCCAGTAAACTCAGGGTCCCTCTCACATACCCGTAGCTGAGATAACCCTTTGGTGAGTTGCTTGTGTAAAGTTGGCATTCCCCTGGATTCGAAGCCAGGGAATCAGCTCTCATCTCGAGATAATTTGTGGTACATGCAGCTTTTCTCTAGTTGCTGTGCTTTACTTGGTGTTCCTCTAGAATTGAGACGGTGTTCTCCGGGAATCTCTGGAGTTGCCTAAAGGAAGTAAAGCCAATTGTCGTGTTTGATGGGGAACACGGCATGACTCTGGAGCCAATGCAGGGGAATGTGGCCTCATCTCGAGGTGAGAAGTATGTCTCATGGCTTTTTTGAGTTTCAGCGGGAACCAGGGGTATATTCTCGAATTAAGACGGGGATGGCCCTTCAAAACTCGTGTCTCTTCAGCGACGTCAGGACTCCAGCCTATTTTCGAGGGACAGCTCGGGATTCTCCTCGAGGCTTGGCAGTGCAATAGCGACGCCTCTCGAGGTGAGTTGGAAGATCAAGGTTGCTTTTCCAGTTGCCACAGGGATATTGGGATTCCTATCAATTTTCAAGAGGAGTCAAGCATTGTCCCCTTTGAATCACTGCACTCTGCTTTCCTCTCGAGTTGTCAAAGGGATGTGAGGCCCCTGTCGAGATTTGGCAGAGAACTAGGTGCTTTCTCTAGGATCTCCACAGGGCATTCAGACAACCCTTCATCTTGTGACATGAAAGACGAGGCTGCATTCATGTCACTGCAGGGAAATCCGGCCTTATTTCGAGTCAGGGCATATCCGGGTCCATTCCACTTGAGGCAGCAAACTCAGGGTCCCTCTCACATACCTGTAGCTAAGAGAAGCCTCCTCTTGAGGTGCTTGCGGAAATTTGGCCCTCGTATTGAGTAGAAGCCAGGGAATCAGCTCTCATCTCGAGATGATTTCGGGTACACAGAGCTTTGCTCTAATTGCTGTGCTATAATTAGTGTTCCTCTAGACTTGGGATGGTGTTCTCGGGGAATCTCTGGAGTTGCCTAAAGGAAGTCAAGCCTCTTGTCATGTTTGGTCTGGAATGCGGGATGGCTCTGGAGCCAATGCAGGGGAATCAGGCCTCATCTCGAGTTGATTTGTGATACATGGAGTTCTTTCGTGTTGCTGCAGTGATCTCAGGATCCCTCTAGTGTTTTGAGAATGTTCTTGGGGACACTATCAAGTTCCTTAAAGAAGTCAAGTCTCCTTTCCTGTTTGACGGGGAACACGGAATTACTCTGCATGCAATGTAGGGGAATCGGGCCCCATCTCACGGCAAGGGAGATGTCTCATGGTTTCTCTCGAGTTTCAGTGGGAACCTGGGGTACATTCTCGAGTTATGACCGGGATGGCCCTTGGAAACTTTTGTTGGTTCAGCAGCGTCAGGACACCTGTCTAGTTGCCAGGGTCACCTTGAGATTCTCCTCGAGGCTTGTCAGAGCAATAGGGAAGCTTCTCGATGTGAGGCGGGAGATGCAGGCTCCCGTCCCAATTGCCACGGGGATATTGGGATTCCTATCAATTTTCAAGAGGAGTCAGGCATCGTGTGCTTTTGAATCATTGAACTCCGTGTTCCTCTTGAGTTCTCAAAGGGAAGTGAGGACTCCTGTCGAGATGAGGCGGGGAACTAGTGCTTTCTCTAGGGTATCCACAGGGGATTCAGACATCCCTTCATCTTGGAAGATGAAAGACGAACCTGCATTCAAGTCACTGAAGGGAAATCCAGCCTTATTTCGAGTCAGGGCATCACACTTTTAATTCCATTTGAGACAGCAAACTCAGGGTCCCTCTCACCTACTTATAGCTGAGAGAAGCCTCCTGTTGATGTGCTGGTGGAAAGTTGGCCTTCCTCTTGAGTCAAAGCCAGGGAGTGTGCTCTCATCTTGAGAAGATTTGTGGTACACGGACCTTTTCTCAATTTGCTCTGCTGAACTTGGTGTTCCTCTGGACTTGGTACAGTTTTCTCGGAGATTCTCTGGAGCTGCCTAAAGGAAGTCAAGCCACATGTCATGTTTGATTGGGAATGCGGGTTGGCTCTGGAGCCAATGCAGGGGAATCGGGCCTCATCTCGAGTTGATTTGGGATATACAGAGCTTTTCTTGGGTTGCTCTTCCGAACTTGGTGTTCCTCTAGAATTGGACGGTGTTCTCCGGGAAACTCTGGATTTGCCTAAATGAAGTATAGCCACTTGTTGTGTTGGATGTTGAATGTGGGTTGACTCTGGAGCCTATACAGGGGAATTGGGCTTCATCTCGAGCTGATTTGGGGTACACAGAACTCTTTCATGTTGCCGCAGTGATCCCAGGGTCCGTCTAGTATTGTAATAGTGTTCTTGGGGACTCTCTAGATTCCATAAAGAAGTCAAGCTTCTTTTCGTGTTTGATGGGAAACACGGACTTGCTCTGCACGCAATGCACTGGATCGGGCCTCATCTCACGCTGAGGGGGATGTCTCATGGCTTTTCTGTAGTTGAGGCGGGAACCTGGTATATATTCTCGAGTTACGACATGGATGGCCCTTCAAAACTCGTGTTTTTTCTGCGACGTCAGGGGACCTGTCTAGTTGTGAGGGACAACTCGGGATTCTCCTCGAGGCTTGGCAGGGTAATAGGGACGCCTCTCGAGGTGAGGCGGGAGTCGCAGTGTCCCTTTCCAGTTTCCACAAAGATATTGGGTTTTGTATCAATTTTCAAGAGGAGTCAGGCATCGTGTCCTTTGCAAGCATTGAACTCCTCGTTCCTCTCCAGTTTTCAAAGGGATGTGAGGCCTCCTGTAGAGATGAGGCGGGTAACTATGGCTTTCTCTAAGGTCTCCACAGGGGATTCAGACATCCCTTCATCTTGTGAGATGAAAGATGAGCCTGTATTCAAGTCATTGCAGGGAAATCCGTCCATATTTCGAGTCAGGGTATCTCGGTGTCCATTCCACTTAAGGCAGCAAACTCAGCGTCCCTCTCACATACCTATAGCTGAGAGAGGACTCCTCTTGAGGTGCTTGTGGAAAGTTGGCATTCCTCTTGAGTCGAAGCCAGGGTTTCTGCTCTCATTTCGAGATGACTTGGGGTACCCGGAGCTTTTCTCACGATGCTGTGTTGAACTTGATGTACCTCTAGACTTTGGACGGTGTTCCTGAGGAATCTCTGCAGTTGCCTAAAGGAAGTCAAGCCACTTGTCATGTTTGATGGGGTACGCGGTATGGCTCTGGATCCAATGGATGGGAATCGGGCCTCATCTGGAGTTGAATTGGGGTTCATGGTGCTCTTTCGTGTTGATGCAGTGAACTCAGGGTCCCTCTATACTCTTGTGACAGTATTCTTGGGGACTCTGTCGAGTTCTATCAGGGAAGTCAAGGCTCCATTCATGCTTGATGGGGAACATGGAATTACACTGCATGCAATGTAGGGGAATCGGGTCTCATGTATTGGAGAGGGGGATGTCTCAAGGCTTTTCTCGAGTTGCGGCAGGAAACTGGGGTATATTCTTGAGTTAAGACATGGACGGCTCTTGAAAACTTGTGCTTTTTCAGAGACGTCAGGACTCCTGTCTAGTTGCGAGACACACCTCGGGATTCTTCTCAAGGCTTTAAAGGGCAATAGGCAGGAATCTCGAGGTGAGGCAGGAAATCCAGGGTACCTTTCCAGTTGCCACAGGGATATTGGGATTCCTATCAATTTTCAAAAGAGTTAGGCATTGTCTTCTTTTGTAGCATTGAACTCCGCGTTCCTCTCGAGATGTCAAATGGATGTGAGGCCTCCTGTCCAGATGAGGCGAGGAACTAGGGGTTTCGCTAGGGTCTCCACTGGGGATTCAGGCATCCCTTTATCTTGGGAAATGTTAGACTAGCTTGCATTCAAGTCACTGCAGGGAAATCCGGCCTTATGTCAACTCAGACCCTCTCGGTGTCCATTCCACATGAGCCAGTAAACTCAGGGTCCCTCTCACATACCCGTAGCTGAGATAACCCTTTGGTGAGTTGCTTGTGTAAAGTTGGCATTCCCCTGGATTCGAAGCCAGGGAATCAGCTCTCATCTCGAGATAATTTGTGGTACATGCAGCTTTTCTCTAGTTGCTGTGCTTTACTTGGTGTTCCTCTTGAATTGAGACGGTGTTCTCCGGGAATCTCTGGAGTTGCCTAAAGGAAGTAAAGCCAATTGTCGTGTTTGATGGGGAACACGGCATGACTCTGGAGCCAATGCAGGGGAATGTGGCCTCATCTCGAGGTGAGAAGTATGTCTCATGGCTTTTTTGAGTTTCAGCGGGAACCAGGGGTATATTCTCGAATTAAGATGCGGATGGCCCTTCAAAACTCGTGTCTCTTCAGCGACGTCAGGACTCCAGCCTATTTTCGAGGGACAGCTCGGGATTCTCCTCGAGGCTTGGCAGTGCAATAGCGACGCCTCTCCAGGTGAGTTGGAAGATCAAGGTTGCTTTTCCAGTTGCCACAGGGATATTGGGATTCCTATCAATTTTCAAGAGGAGTCAAGCATAGTCCCCTTTGAATCACTGCACTCTGCTTTCCTCTCGAGTTGTCAAAGGGATGTGAGGCCCCCTGTCGAGATTTGGCAGAGAACTAGGTCTTTCTCTAGGATCTCCACAGGGCATTCAGACAACCCTTCATCTTGTGACATGAAAGACGAGGCTGCATTCATGTCACTGCAGGGAAATCCGGCCTTATTTCGAGTCAGGGCATATCCGGGTCCATTCCACTTGAGGCAGCAAACTCAGGGTCCCTCTCACATACCTGTAGCTAAGAGAAGCCTCCTCTTGAGGTGCTTGCGGAAATTTGGCCCTCGTATTGAGTAGAAGCCAGGGAATCAGCTCTCATCTCGAGATGATTTCGGGTACACAGAGCTTTGCTCTAATTGCTGTGCTATAATTAGTGTTCCTCTAGACTTGGGATGGTGTTCTCGGGGAATCTCTGGAGTTGCCTAAAGGAAGTCAAGCCTCTTGTCATGTTTGGTCTGGAATGCGGGATGGCTCTGGAGCCAATGCAGGGGAATCAGGCCTCATCTCGAGTTGATTTGTGATACATGGAGTTCTTTCGTGTTGCTGCAGTGATCTCAGGATCCCTCTAGTGTTTTGAGAATGTTCTTGGGGACACTATCAAGTTCCTTAAAGAAGTCAAGTCTCCTTTCCTGTTTGACGGGGAACACGGAATTACTCTGCATGCAATGTAGGGGAATCGGGCCCCATCTCACGGCAAGGGAGATGTCTCATGGTTTCTCTCGAGTTTCAGTGGGAACCTGGGGTACATTCTCGAGTTATGACCGGGATGGCCCTTGGAAACTTTTGTTGGTTCAGCAGCGTCAGGACACCTGTCTAGTTGCCAGGGTCACCTTGAGATTCTCCTCGAGGCTTGTCAGAGCAATAGGGAAGCTTCTCGATGTGAGGCGGGAGATGCAGGCTCCCGTCCCAATTGCCACGGGGATATTGGGATTCCTATCAATTTTCAAGAGGAGTCAGGCATCGTGTGCTTTTGAATCATTGAACTCCGTGTTCCTCTTGAGTTCTCAAAGGGAAGTGAGGACTCCTGTCGAGATGAGGCGGGGAACTAGTGCTTTCTCTAGGGTATCCACAGGGGATTCAGACATCCCTTCATCTTGGAAGATGAAAGACGAACCTGCATTCAAGTCACTGAAGGGAAATCCAGCCTTATTTCGAGTCAGGGCATCACACTTTTAATTCCATTTGAGACAGCAAACTCAGGGTCCCTCTCACCTACTTATAGCTGAGAGAAGCCTCCTGTTGATGTGCTGGTGGAAAGTTGGCCTTCCTCTTGAGTCAAAGCCAGGGAGTGTGCTCTCATCTTGAGATGATTTGTGGTACACGGACCTTTTCTCAATTTGCTCTGCTGAACTTGGTGTTCCTCTGGACTTGGTACAGTTTTCTCGGAGATTCTCTGGAGCTGCCTAAAGGAAGTCAAGCCACATGTCATGTTTGATTGGGAATGCGGGTTGGCTCTGGAGCCAATGCAGGGGAATCGGGCCTCATCTCGAGTTGATTTGGGATATACAGAGCTTTTCTTGGGTTGCTCTTCCGAACTTGGTGTTCCTCTAGATTGGACGGTGTTCTCCGGGAAACTCTGGATTTGCCTAAATGAAGTATAGCCACTTGTTGTGTTGGATGTTGAATGTGGGTTGACTCTGGAGCCTATACAGGGGAATTGGGCTTCATCTCGAGCTGATTTGGGGTACACAGAACTCTTTCATGTTGCCGCAGTGATCCCAGGGTCCGTCTAGTATTGTAATAGTGTTCTTGGGGACTCTCTAGATTCCATAAAGAAGTCAAGCTTCTTTTCGTGTTTGATGGGAAACACGGACTTGCTCTGCACGCAATGCACTGGATCGGGCCTCATCTCACGCTGAGGGGGATGTCTCATGGCTTTTCTGTAGTTGAGGCGGGAACCTGGTATATATTCTCGAGTTACGACATGGATGGCCCTTCAAAACTCGTGTTTTTTCTGCGACGTCAGGGGACCTGTCTAGTTGTGAGGGACAACTCGGGATTCTCCTCGAGGCTTGGCAGGGTAATAGGGACGCCTCTCGAGGTGAGGCGGGAGTCGCAGTGTCCCTTTCCAGTTTCCACAAAGATATTGGGTTTTGTATCAATTTTCAAGAGGAGTCAGGCATCGTGTCCTTTGCAAGCATTGAACTCCTCGTTCCTCTCCAGTTTTCAAAGGGATGTGAGGCCTCCTGTAGAGATGAGGCGGGTAACTATGGCTTTCTCTAAGGTCTTCACAGGGGATTCAGACATCCCTTCATCTTGTGAGATGAAAGATGAGCCTGTATTCAAGTCATTGCAGGGAAATCCGTCCATATTTCGAGTCAGGGTATCTCGGTGTCCATTCCACTTAAGGCAGCAAACTCAGCGTCCCTCTCACATACCTATAGCTGAGAGAGGACTCCTCTTGAGGTGCTTGTGGAAAGTTGGCATTCCTCTTGAGTCGAAGCCAGGGTTTCTGCTCTCATTTCGAGATGACTTGGGGTACCCGGAGCTTTTCTCACGATGCTGTGTTGAACTTGATGTACCTCTAGACTTTGGACGGTGTTCCTGAGGAATCTCTGCAGTTGCCTAAAGGAAGTCAAGCCACTTGTCATGTTTGATGGGGTACGCGGTATGGCTCTGGATCCAATGGATGGGAATCGGGCCTCATCTGGAGTTGAATTGGGGTTCATGGTGCTCTTTCGTGTTGATGCAGTGAACTCAGGGTCCCTCTATACTCTTGTGACAGTATTCTTGGGGACTCTGTCGAGTTCTATCAGGGAAGTCAAGGCTCCATTCATGCTTGATGGGGAACATGGAATTACACTGCATGCAATGTAGGGGAATCGGGTCTCATGTATTGGAGAGGGGGATGTCTCAAGGCTTTTCTCGAGTTGCGGCAGGAAACTGGGGTATATTCTTGAGTTAAGACATGGACGGCTCTTGAAAACTTGTGCTTTTTCAGAGACGTCAGGACTCCTGTCTAGTTGCGAGACACACCTCGGGATTCTTCTCAAGGCTTTAAAGGGCAATAGGCAGGAATCTCGAGGTGAGGCAGGAAATCCAGGGTACCTTTCCAGTTGCCACAGGGATATTGGGATTCCTATCAATTTTCAAAAGAGTTAGGCATTGTCTTCTTTTGTAGCATTGAACTCCGCGTTCCTCTCGAGATGTCAAATGGATGTGAGGCCTCCTGTCCAGATGAGGCGAGGAACTAGGGGTTTCGCTAGGGTCTCCACTGGGGATTCAGGCATCCCTTTATCTTGGGAAATGTTAGACTAGCTTGCATTCAAGTCACTGCAGGGAAATCCGGCCTTATGTCAACTCAGACCCTCTCGGTGTCCATTCCACATGAGCCAGTAAACTCAGGGTCCCTCTCACATACCCGTAGCTGAGATAACCCTTTGGTGAGTTGCTTGTGTAAAGTTGGCATTCCCCTGGATTCGAAGCCAGGGAATCAGCTCTCATCTCGAGATAATTTGTGGTACATGCAGCTTTTCTCTAGTTGCTGTGCTTTACTTGGTGTTCCTCTTGAATTGAGACGGTGTTCTCCGGGAATCTCTGGAGTTGCCTAAAGGAAGTAAAGCCAATTGTCGTGTTTGATGGGGAACACGGCATGACTCTGGAGCCAATGCAGGGGAATGTGGCCTCATCTCGAGGTGAGAAGTATGTTCATGGCTTTTTTGAGTTTCAGCGGGAACCAGGGGTATATTCTCGAATTAAGATGCGGATGGCCCTTCAAAACTCGTGTCTCTTCAGCGACGTCAGGACTCCAGCCTATTTTCGAGGGACAGCTCGGGATTCTCCTCGAGGCTTGGCAGTGCAATAGCGACGCCTCTCAGGTGAGTTGGAAGATCAAGGTTGCTTTTCCAGTTGCCACAGGGATATTGGGATTCCTATCAATTTTCAAGAGGAGTCAAGCATAGTCCCCTTTGAATCACTGCACTCTGCTTTCCTCTCGAGTTGTCAAAGGGATGTGAGGCCCCCTGTCGAGATTTGGCAGAGAACTAGGTCTTTCTCTAGGATCTCCACAGGGCATTCAGACAACCCTTCATCTCTGTGACATGAAAGACGAGGCTGCATTCATGTCACTGCAGGGAAATCGCAGCAAACTCAGGGTCCCTCTCACATACCTGGTAGCTAAGAGAAGCCTCCCGCACTTGAGGTGTTGCTTGCGGAAATTTGGCCCTCGAATTGGAGTAGAATGCCTTTAGAGGGAATCAATGCTCTCATTTCGATAGATGATTTTACGCGGGTACAAAACAGAGCTTTGCTGCTCTAAATGCTGTGCTATAAATTGTAGTTGTTTTTCCCTCTAGACTTGGGATTGGTGTTCTCTTGAGGGGAATCTCTTGGTAGTTGCCTAAAGGAAGTCAAGCCCTCTGTTTTCGCCCGCCCCCCCCCCACCCTCATGTTTGGTCTGGTGAATGCGGGAAATGCGCTCTGGAAGCCATATGCAGGGGAAATCAGATCAGCCTCATCTCGAGTTGATGTTGTAGTGAATACATGTGGATAGTTATCGTTTGAGTCGATGTTGCTGCAGTGATCTCAGGATCCCCTTTCGTAGTGTTTTATGGAGAAAGTTCTTGGGGGTCACTATCAAGATCCTTTAAAGAAAAAGGTACATAGATGTCTGCCTGGAGTCTCCTTGTTTGACGGGGAAACACGAGAATTACTCATGCATGCAATGTAGGGGAATCGGTCTCCCCATCTCCTCGACGGCACAAGGGAAAGATGTATCCTCCATGTTGGACCTTTATCTCCACGAGTTGGGAACCTGGCGGTACATTCTCGCGTTTATGACCGGGATGGCCCTTGGGAAACTTTTGTTTGGTTTCAAGTGGAGCAAGCGATCATGATCACACCTGATTCTAGTATGCCTGAGAGGGGTCACCTTTGAGATTTCTCCTCGAGGCTTGTCAGATAAGCAATTAGGGAAGCTTCTATCTCGATGTGAGGGCGGGAGATGCAGGCCTCCCGCCCAATTGCCACGGGAGATATAAGGGTAGATTCCTAACTCAATTTTCAAGAGGAGTACCAGGCATCGAGGTAGCTTATTTGATTCATGAACTCCGAGTGTTTCGCTCTTGAGTTCATCAAAGGAAGAGAAGTGAGGCTGCCTCCCTGTCCCGAGATATGGTAGGCGGGGAACTATGTGCTTCTTCTCCTTAGGGTATCCACAGGGGGTGATTCACAGACATCCTTTTCAATCTAGGAAGATGGAAAGACGAACCTGCAATCAAAGTACACTGAAGGGAAATGTACCAGCCCTTAATTTTCGAGGTTCAGGGCATCAATCACACTTTTAATCCATTTGAGACAGCAAACTCAGGGTACTCCCAATCACCATACTTATAGCTGAGAGAAGCCTCCTGTTGATGTGCTGGTGGAAAGTTTGGCCTTCCTCTTGAGTCCCAAAGCCAGGGAGTGTGCTCAATCATCTTGAGATGATTATGTGGTACACACGTGCCCTTTTCCTCAATTTGCTTCTGCTGAACTTGGCTGTTCCTCTGGACTCTGGTACAAGTTGCAGTTTTCCTCGAGATTCTCCTCTGGAGTCATGCCTGCCATAAGGAAGTCTCAAAAGGGCACGTTGTCATGTCGTTTTGATTGGGAATGCGGGGGGGGGGGTGTTGTTGGCTACTGGAGACCAATGCAGGGGAATCGGGCCTCAGTCTCGACGTTGATTTATTTGGGATATAATTGTAGAGCTTTTTCTTTGGGTTGCTCTTCCGAACATTGGCTGTTCGTCTCTTAGAATCTTGGACACGGTGTTCTCTGGGGAAACTCTGGCATTGATGCCCTATTAAACTTGAAGTATAGCCACTGGTATTGTTGTGTTGGATGTTGGATGAATGTGGGTTGGTAAAATCTGGAGCCCCTATTTACAGGATTGAAATTGGGCTTCAATGACTCGAGCGTGATTGGGGTAGCACAGAAAACTGCTTTCATGTTGCGTCCGGCAGTGATGCCAGGGTCCGTCTAGTATTTGTAATTAGTGTTCTTGTGGGGACATACTTCTAGATTTTCCATAAAGAAGTCAATCCAAGCTTCTTTTTCGTGTTTGTTGGGAAAACTGGGACTGTGCTCTGCACCTGCAATGCACAGGAATCGGGTACCTCCATTCTCTCACGCTGAGGGGGTTGATGTACTCCTACAGGGTTTTAGCTGTTGTTGAGGCCTGGAACCTGGTATATATTCTCTGAGTTACGGACATGGATGGCCCTTCAAAACTCGCGTGTTTTTTTTATCTGCGAGTCAAGGGGACCTGTCTGGTTTGTGAGGGAACAACTCGGGATTCTCACTCGAGGCTGTCTGGCAGGGGAATAGGGACGCTCTCGAGGTGAGCGAGGGGAGAGGCGGTGTCTAGATTTCTTGTCTGAATATTTATTTTGCCCCTCCTCCGCTCAGCAGTTTTCACCCCACCAACAGATATATTTGGATGTTTAGTATTCCATTTTTCAAAGAGGAGTCTATGCAATCGCTCCTCCTTTGTATAGCCTTGACTCTGCTCATTACCATCCTCCGTCCAGTAGTATTCAGAAGGGATGTGAGGCCGGTCCTGTAGAGATGAGGGCGAGGGTTAATCCGATTGGTGGCTTTCCGTCTCTAAGGTTCTTCCAGCTAGAGGGATGTCATGGGCTCCCTTGACGCCTGGTGGCGAGTCTATTAGTGATGTTGACAAGAAGAGCCTGTATTCAAGTCAATGCCGGGAAATATCCGTCCATATTTCGAGTCAAGGGTATCATCGGTGTCCCCGATTGTCGCACTTAAAGGCTGCAAATCTCCAGGCTGTCCCTCACCATCATACCTATAGCTGAGTAAGGAGGACTACTTCCCTTGAGTGTTGCCTGGTGGCGAAAAGTTTGGGCATTCCACTTGAGTCTGAAAGCTTCCTAACATGAGGGTTCGCTGGCACTCATAGTCGGAGTATGAACTTGGGTTAAGGCTCAGGAGCATTTCCCCTTCCAAGATTGCTGTGTGTAGAATCTGTGGCGCATGTATGTGCCTCTAAGACGTTTGGATCGGTGTAGTTTCTTGAGAAATCTCTGGCCGTTGGCCTAAAGGAATGCAAGCCACTTGTCATGATTTGAATTAGGGGGTATACCGTGGTAGTAGGCTCTGGCTCCAAGTGGAATAGGAATCCGGGACGTGTGGCATCATCTACTGTGAGTTGCATGGTGTGGGTACATCATCGGTGCTCCTATCGTGTATGATGCAGATTTAACTCCTTAGGGTCCGCCTGCCTAATACTCCCTTAGTGACAGATATGCAAGGGGAGCTAGTCTGTCGAGTCTATCAGGGTATAGTTAAGGCTCCGTTTTTTATTCACTCATGCTAGTGAATTGGGAAGTCACGAAATTACAGCAGTGCGAATGCAGAATTAAGGGGAATCTGGGGTCCTCAAGAATTGGGAGAGGTGGGATGAGTGTCTCAAGGACATTCTACCCTCCCATCCTCGAGTATGGCGGCAAGGAACACAGGGGTAGTATTCCTATGAGTAAAATACGATGGAACGTCTCTTGAAAACTTGTGCATAATTATTTATCAGTGAACCCCACCCCTACGGTCGAGGACTACGCTGTCTACTTGCGAGTGACACACCTCGGGATTCTTCCTCAAGGCTTTAAGGGGCAATAGGCAGGAATCTCGAGGTGATGAGCGAGGGAAATCCAGGGTACCTTTCCAGTTGCCACAGGGATATTGGGATTCCTATCAATTTTCAAAAAGGAGTTAGGCATTGTCTCCTTTTGTAGCATTGAACTTCTCGCGTTTCCTCTCGAGATGTCAAATGGATGTGAGGCCTCCTGTCCAGATGAGGCGAGGGAAATTCTAGGGGTTTCTCTAGGGTCTCCACTGGGGATTCAGGCATCCCTTTGATATCTTGGTGGAAATGGTAGACTAGATAGCTTTTGCATTCAAGTCACTGCAGGGAAATCCGGCCTTATGTCAACTCAGACCCTCTCGGTGTCCATTCCAACATGAGCCAGTAAAACTCAGGGTCCCTCTCACATACCCGTAGCTGAAGATAACCTTGGTGAGTTGCTTGTGTAAAGTTGGCATTCCTCCTGGATTCGAAGCCAGGAATCAGCTCTCATCTCGAGCATAATTTGTGGTACATGCAGCTTTTCTCTAGTTGCTGTGCTTTATACTTGGTGCTCCTCTTGAATTGAGGACGGTGTTCTCCGGGAATCTCTGGAGTTGCCTAAAGGAAGTAAAGCCAATTGTCGTGTTTGATGGGGAACACGGCATGACTCTGGAGCCAATGCAGGGGAATTGTGGCCTCATCTCGAGGTGAGAAGTATGTCTCATGGCTTTTTTTGAGTTTCAGCGGGAACCAGGGGTATATTCTTCGAATTAAGATGGGGATGGCCCTTCAATAAAACCAAACACGTGTCTCTTAAAAACACACCATAACAGCGACGTCAGGACTCCAGCCTATTTTCGAGGGACAGCTCGGGATTCTCCTCGAGGCTTGGCAGTGCAATAGCGACGGAGTTTGAAACTTTGTTTTCAGGCGCAGGACCCGTCTATTGCAGACACCAGGTCCATTAAGCAGCGGAATCTCGAGTAGGATCAGGTCCTCAGTTGCACAGGGATATGGGTCCTATCAATTAAAGATTAGCATCTTTTTGAGCATTGAATCGCTTCCCTTGATCAAAGGAGTGAGGCCTCCGTCAGATTAGGGGAACAGGGTTCCTAGGGCTCCATGGGTTCAGGAATTTTTCTGGGAAATGTTAGAGCTGATCAGTCACTGCAGGAATCGGCTACCAGACCTCTGTGCATTACTAGGCTAAACTAGGTCCTCTCACATCGAGTGAGATAACCTTGTGTTTGTTGTAGTTGATTCTGGACAAGCAGGGAATCAGCCTCATCTCAGATAATTGTGTACAGAGCTTTTCTGTTGCGTGCTTACTGGTGTTCCTCTAATTGGAGGTTCTCGGGAATCTCTGGTGGCCTAAAGGAAGAAGCAATTCTTTTGTGAACGGAGACTCGGACCATGCAGGGGAATGGGCCCATCTCGAGGAGAGTCTCTTTTTGAGTTCGACGGACCGGATTTCTGAATTAGATGGGAGCCTTCAAAACTGTCTCTTCCGGACGTGAACTCCGCCATTGGAGGACATCGGGATTCTCCTCAGGCTTGGCGTCAGCGTTCCAGGTAGTTGGATAGTTGTTCCATTGCCAGGATATTGGGATTCCTTCATTAAAGGGTCAAGAATAGTCCCTTTAATCAACGACTCTGTTTCTCTCGAGTTTCAAAGTTGGGCCTGTCGAATTGGGACTGGTCTTCTCTTGTCCAGGATTCAGACACCTTCTTTGGAAAGCGAGTCTTCATCAGGGAAACCGGCTTATTTGAGTCAGGCTTCCGGGTCCATTCCCTTAAGAAATCGGGCCTCATACTAAAGAAGCTCCTTTGAGTGTGGGAAATGCTCGATGAGTGAAGGGAACACCTTTCGATATTTCGGTACGAGCTTTTCAATTGTCTAACTTAGTCCTCTAACTTGGAGTGTTCTGGGAATCTCTGAGCCTAAAGGAATCAAGCCTCTTTGTCATGTTTGTCGGAACGGGATGGCTCTAGCATGAGGGGAACGGCCTACTCAGTTGTTGGTACATGGGTTCTTGTGTTATGGTACTCAGGATCCCTTGTTGAGAATGTTCTGGACCTATCCTAAGTCAATCTCCTTTCCTGTTAGGGGCGGATTTCTTACTTGCATAGGGAATCGCCCATCCACGTCAAGAGATGTCTCAGGTTTCCTCATTTGGGAACCGGGTCATTCAGTTACGACGGGATGGCCCTTAATTTTGGTCGGCTCGGACTCATTGAGGGCAACTGGTTCTCCTCGAGCTTGCAAGATAGGGAGCTCTCGAGTGACGGAATGGTCCCGCAATGCACGGATATTGATCTATATTTTCAAGAGGTCAGCATCTTCTTTTGACTTGACTCGTGTTCCTCTGAGTTCAAAGGAGTAGGCCTCCTGTAATTGGCGGAACTAGCTTTCTAGGTTCAGGGGAATCCCTCATCTGAATGAATGAGACCTGATTCATCTGCAGGATCCGTCCTTTTGAGTCGGACCTTCATTCTTAGGAACAAATCTCCTTCTCATGGAAAAGTTTTAGTCTTGAAAGTGCATCCGCAACGATCAGTCTCATTTCAGTGATTTGGGTACACGAGTTTTCCCAGTGCGTGTTACTTGTGTTACCTAGATGGACGTGTTCTCTGGAATCTCTGGTTGCCAAGGAATAGGCACTTTCGTGTTTGAGGGAGCAGCTCGGCCAAGCGGGATAGGGCCTATTCAATGATTGGGGTCAGAGTCTTTTTACGTGTATCAATCTCTATATGGACAGTGCTGCTCGGTCCACAAGGAATCAGCTCCTTCTGATTGAGTGAACATGATACTCTGATCAGGGAACACCTTATTCGAATATCTCGTCCGAAGTACTTGTTAGTTGTGGAAATACTTCTCTTCAAGCGTGCTGTCTGTGATCAACCTGTTTCTCAAGCTTGACTTGTGTCGTGAGTCTGAATTGCCTCTTAAGCAGATCCTGGAATCGGGTCCTGCATGTAGGGGAGAGTCTCATGGTTTTTAAAGGGTTGCCAGAACTGGGTAAATCGGTCTCCGACGGATGGCAATAGCAATTTGTGTGTTAGGACTCGGCCTTCAGGTAAGGCTTGGGACGTGGGATTCCTCATTGCAGGAAGTCGTAGCTTTCGCGGAGCAGACCAGGGTTCTTTCCAGTTGCACGGATGATTCCATCAATTTTAGTGGGAGCATTGTTCTTTTGAGCTTGAACTTGGTCTCTCGGTTGACAAGGCTTGAGGATTGTCGAGGGGGGAACTATGTCTTGGAGGATCCACGAGGGATTCAGGACCCGTTCATCTTGGAATAAGCACCGATTCAATTCATGAAGGGAAACGCCTTTTCAAGCAGCATCCCTTTTTATCATTTGACGAGGCGAACTAGGGTCCCTCTAGTTTAAGGGACAGTTCCTTGGTTGATGTTGTGGAAAGAGTTGGCGTTCCTCTTAGTCAAACCAGGGAGTCCTCACTTGAGAGATCTTGTGGAAATGCTTCTCATTTGATCTGTTGGTCTTACTTGGAACGTTTTCCGAGGGATTCTCTGGAGTCCTAATGGAAGTACCGAAGTCTGTTATGAGTGAGCATCGTTGGTCTGAGCTTGACAGGAATGGGGCCCATCTCGTATGATTATGGGTATCAGTTTCGATGGGTTGCCTTCAACTTGGTCCCAATGGGAGGTGTTCCCGGGAAATCGGATTCCTCAGAAGTAACGATTTTGTTTGGTGTGAATGGGTGATGGAGCAATCAGGATTTGCTTCCGAGGATGATTTGGGGTAAAACGACTCTTCATGTCCTGCAGTGAACAGTCGGATCTCTGATGTTGGGATAGCAGATCTTAGATTCAAAGAAGTCAAGTATTTCTGTTTATGGGAACACGGATTGTGGACCAATCAGGATCGGGCTATTCAGCAAGGTCATGCTTTCTATGAGGGGAACTGGTAATCTCGAGTTAGCAGGAGGCCTTAAACCTGTTTTCTGGTCAGGGACCCTGTCTATTGAGGACTGATCTCGAGCGCAGGCAATAGGACCCTCTGTGAGGCAGGGAGCCACTCTTCCATTTCCACAAAGTATTGGATTTGAGATTTTCAAGAGGGTCGGCATCTTCCTTTGAACATTGAACTCTCTTCCTCAGTTCAAAGAGTGAGCCTCCTAGATGAGCGGTATACTTTTTCAAGTGACAGGGATTCAGAATCCTTCACTTGGATGAAAGATGCCGTATTAAGTCATTGCATGGAATCCGCCAATGGAGTGGGTCATCTCGGGTCATTCTAAGGCTATTCATTTCCCCTACATACTAACTGAATAAGATTCTTGAGCCTTGAAAGTGCTCTCTTGAGCAAGCCAGGGCTTGCTTCATTTCGAATGCTGGTACCGGCTTTCTCAGATGCGTTATTGATGTATCCTAGATTGGCGGGTTGGGAATCTTATTTGCCAAGGAAGTCAACCACCTTGTCATGTTTGGGTCCGGGTAAGGTCCCTGGTCATGGACGTTTTCTGGCCTCACTGAGTTTTGGGTTCTATGTGCTCATTTCGTGTTGATGAGTGAACAGGGTCCCCTCTAACTCTGTCGTATCTTGGGGAATTCTTGGTCTGATCGGAAGTCGAACTCCATTCATGTTGATGGGGAACGGTTAACTCTGATGCAATAGGGGAATCGGGTCCAGTGTTTGGAGGTGGTTGTCTCAAGCTTTTCAGTTGCGGCAGAACTGGGATATTCTTGAGTTAACATGGAGGTCTAAAACTTGGTTTTAGGACGTCAGGACTCCTTCTGTTGCGGACACACTCGGATTCTCTCAAGGTTTAAGGGAAAGGAGATTCGGTAGAGAACCAGGGTCCTTTCCAGGCCACGGATATTGGATCCTTAATTTTCAAAGATAGGATGTTCTTTTGTAGCTTGAACTTCGTTCCTCTGTGTCAAATGGAGTAGCCTGTCCAGATGAGCGGGAACTAGTTTTCCGGTCCATGGATTCAGCATCCCTTATCTTGGAGTGTAGACAACTTGCATTCAAGTCACTGCAGGGAAATCCGGCCACATTTGATTCAATCAGGCCTTCGTTCTTCACATGAACCGTTCCTAGGTACCCACCACATACGGAGCTAGATAACCACTTTGTGAATTGCTGTTAAGTTGGATTCCCTGGATTCGAAGCCAGGGAACGCTGCTCACTCGATAATTGGTCTAGGCTTTTAGTTGTCTGTCAAACTGGTGTTCCTAATTGAGAGGTGTTCTCCGGATCTCTGATTCCTAAGTAAGCATTGTTTCTTTTGATTGTCGGTCACCGAATCCGGCAAGTCAGCAAGGTGATCAAGTTGCTCAGCGGGGAATGGCTGCTCTCGTTCAGGGACGAGTTTGCTCTTCTCTTGGTTTGCATTTCAGACTGGATCGGTACACCAGGGTTTTTATTGTGGTTAACCTGCTATACAGGAATGGGTGCCCTTTCAAATCGTGTCTCTTCAGTTGGCCAGCTATGTCGGGACACTCGGGATCCCTAGGGCTTGCAGTGTTCAAGCTCCGATTTGGACAAGGGTTCATTGCCACAGGATTGGGATTCTTCAATTTTCAATGAGGGATGGCATCTTGATTTCATTGATCTCGAATGCTCTCGTTTAACGGAGTGAGGCCCTTGTAAATTGTAGGCTTGGTCCTCTGGGTCACTGCAGGGATAGGACACCTCATTTGAATATGCCTGCAGTATGGAGATCCTCTATTGGAGAGCAGCTCTCGGTCCATCCACTTGATTGAGCAAATAGGCGCTCCCATACTATTGCAGAAGCTCTCTTGGTGCTTGCGAAATTTGACCTCGTATTGAGTAAGAGGGGACTTGTTTCAGTCCAGAGTTTCTATCTTGTTAACTTATGTTCCTTAAACTTGGAGGTTTCGGGCTCGGAATTCTCTATAGGAAGTCAAGTCTCTGTCTGTTCTGGAATGCAGGAGCTCTGATCAATTGAGGGGAGAGGCCTCTCTGAGTAATGTTGTGTTGGTTCTTTGTGATGCATGATTCGGTCCTTTCGTGTTTTGGAGTTCTAGGGACCTCTTTCAATCTGAGGAAGCATGTCCTCCATGACTGGGAAGGAATCCGGAATCCTGCATGTAGGGAATCTGGCCTTTCATAGGGAGGTTGTCTTCAGGATTTGTCGAGTTTATGGTAATGGTTATTCGAGTTAGCTGTGCCTGAACTGTGCTCTCTTCAGAGCTGTGGATCTGTCTGTTCTGGGATACCGGGTTCTCTCAGCTTTGGGACAATGGCAAGCTCTATTGAGGGGGATCAGGTCGTCCTTCCAGGGAATTGGATTCCTACATTTCAGAGAATGGATTCTGTGGTTGAGGCTTAAATCTGCTCTTAGGAGTCAGTCTGTCAATTGGCAAGCCGGAATTCAGTTCTCGGTTGAAGGGAATTCAGGACCAATCTGGAACTAACAGCCTCATTCATTTCTGCGGGAATGCCATTTAGGAGGAATATCTTCGTACTATTGACTTCGGACTCGAGAGTCCTCATTCGGACTGGATAGTTTGTAGATGGTTCTTGATTCCATTGGGTTGAGTCACCGGGTCTGTCAGTTTTTAGGTCACAGCAGCTTCTCTATTCGGCTCTCTGGTGTTCCCTAGAATGGATGTTCCGGAATCTAGGTTCCCTAGAGAGATCCATGGTGTTTGCTTGGAAGTGGATCTCGGAATGAGGGGAATAGGCTCTCTGGATCATCGGGGCAGCTTTTTTTAGTGCGGTTACTGTCTGCCTTGTGACGTCTGGACCTTGAGTTCTAAGGTCAGCCATTTCTAAGCTCAACCCTCTTGTGATTGGATGGATGCCTGACGAGTGAGTTCTCGTTTGTAGTTTCATGGACCTTATTTGAAGGAGAACGGCCTTAAAACTCGTTCTTCGGTCACTCAAATTTGGCGGGGATTGTCAGCTGGCATTAGGCCCCCGTAGAGGGGATCATTTGCTTAGTGCCAGGCTGGATTCCCATTGATAGTGGTCACATACCTTTAACTGCAGCGGTGCCTCGACCTTATTCCCGATCATTGGGCAACGGAATAGCTCTTTCTGATCCAGGGTTCAACTTCACTTGGTGCAAGATTGAGGTCAGGCCGAATCAGACTTTGGACAGGTTTTTCGGGTCATTCTGGTATCAGTAACAGGACCTCGTCCTTGTTTTGATGGGACTTACTTGTAGATTGGGGAAATGGCCTCATCTGTAGTAATGGGTTTTGAGATTTGGTACACGAGTTTTCTCAGGTTGCTACTTAGGTTCCTTAGAACTTGGGTTATCGGATTGGGAGTCCTAAAGGATAAGCACTGTATGTTTGCTTAATGGGAGGGAAGCCAATGGTAATGTCTCGATTGTTGATATGGTTCTCGGGTTGCTCTTGATCGGATCCTGGGTTTTGGATTTGGGGAACCTATATGAGATCAGTTTCTGAGCTTGGATCCGAATTCTGGGGCCTTGGGAGCGGTCATCTCGGTGGCAGGTGCCAGGTATTTTCGGTTCCTGGCAATTTTGAGTGGTCAGTTTGTCGGTTTTGACCTTGACCTTGCTTCTTGGTTCTCAAGAATTAGGCCGCTTTGAGCGGGATAGGCTTTCGAGCATAGGGAATCAGGATCTTCTTGACGGAAGAGAACCTGCATTCAAGTCACTGAAGGGGAAATCCATTTTTCAGCGTTGTCAGGTCATCCTTAATCCGTTTGAGTTTGAAGGCAAATGAGGGTCCCTTCAATATAGCGGAGAGATCTCCAGTATCCGGAGTTGCTCCTCTTGGTCAAAGTGAGAGTCTCATCTTGGCAGTGATTGTCACCGGCCTTTAATTGCTCTCTTAATGGTGTCTGAGCTGTACGTTTTCCAGGTTGTCTGCTGCTAAAGCTGCCTCCTGCTGATTGGGAATCGTTGCTCTGGTGAAAGCAGGGGGGGCCTCATCTAAGTTGTTGGACATCGCTTTTCTTGGTTGCTGACTTGACTGGATTGTCCTTCTCAATTCTGATGATATGATATGTCTTTGTTGGAAGCGGCTGCCTTCAGGAATGGGTCTCCGTTGTTTGTTTGATCTTTTAATGAGTAGTGATTGGTTTCTCTGGAATTGACTTGTGGGTAACTCTGGAGTTTCTAATGGGGAATGCTGTGTTGGTTGAAGTGGTCACTGTACCTTAGGATGGCATGTCTCGGGATGTGTAAAATGTTTGTCTCGGGTCCAGGTCAGATTAGTTCTTGTGCTTTTAGAACCTGGTCCACTCTTCTGTTGAGAAACTCGGCTTGTGGCACGGATGGTGATCAGGCTTTTCATGGGGTGACTGGTTTCTTATGATTGGAATGTTGGATTTCTCATCTTTATTTTGCTCAAGGGTTTTTCTTGTTGGGACAACTCGGGATCTCTGAGTTGCAGGGAAAGGGGACCTCAGGGAGGCGGGAGTAGGTACCTTTCTTTCACAAGGATTGGGTTTTCAATTTTCCAAGGAGTAGGCATTTTTATGAATTCAGAATCGTTCCTGTCCTTTTCAAAGGATGGGCCTCCTGTGGATTAGCGTTCTAGGGATTTGTAGGTCTCCTCAGGGATTGGACATCCTTCTTTTGATGATATAAGGTATTGGAATCCTTGATTGGAATCCGTAATTCGAGTCAGGTAAATCTCAGGGTATCCTCTAGCAGCAAGCTATCTCCCTCTCCTGCCTTAGAGGACTCTCTTGGTGTTGAAAGTTGCTTCCCTGAGGTCTATAAGTGGTTTCTCTCTCATTCGGATGCTTGGGTCCCGGATTCTCTTCGATGCTGTTTGTGAGTACCTTCTTTGACGGTGTTTCTAGGAATCTCTGCAGTTCAAAGGAGTCATACGGCTCATTTTGTGAGGAGGTCAGCTTGGACAATGGATGGGGAATCGGGCCTCATCTGGATTATGATGGGTTCAGTTCTTTGTGTATGGGACTAGGTTTCTCAACTCTGGGTTCTTGGGACGTCGTCATCAGGGGATTGCGATTCATCATGGTTCAGGAATCATCATGCTAGATTGGGAATTCCGCTAGTTTTTGGGGAAGGGTTTCCCAAGGCTTTCGAGTTTGCGGAGGAATCTGGTTCTTGATTAGACATGTGCTCTAAAACTTGTGCTAAGGCTTCAGGACTCGGCCTGTTGCGATCCCCGGGTTTCTAAGGCCTTAAGGGATAGGCAGAATTGGTGAGGCGGATCCAGGAAACCTTTCCTTGCCACAGGGATATTGGGATTCCCTATATTTAAAAGTTAGGCTTTCTTCTTTTGTAGCATAATCCTCTAGTCCTTGGAATTGTCCAATGGAGAGTCTGTCAATGGGGTTCTAGGGTCCAGGTTCCTGGGTCCCTTTGGGCATGTTACTGTCTGAATTGAGTGAGTCGCTTAAGTCACTGCAGGGAAATCGGCCTTTCAATTCAGATCTCTCGTGTCCATGCCATGCCTAGCCAGGGTACTACCTCTGGATTGTGTTAACTTTGTTACTGTTTGAGCAGGCTCTCTGGATTGAATGGAATCATTCACTCTCAATAATTTCGTGCATCAGGTTCTCTAGAGTTGCTTACTCTTCTGGAATTGAGGTGTTTAGGGATCTCGTTGTGGAAAGGAACTAGCCAATTGTGTGGGATGGGCACACCGTAGGATAGGGATTGGTCTACTCAGGGGAAGTAGGTTTTCAGGCTTTTTGAGTTTCAGCGGACAGGGGTTTTCCGAATTAGATGCGGCATGCCTTCAACAGGTTCTTCCGTCAGGCTCCAGCTTATTTGGACTCCAGCTCGGATTCTCTGAGGTTGTTTAATGGACCGTAGTTGGTAACACGTTTTTTTCAGTGACTTTGGGGAAATTCCTTTCTTGTTGAGGGGGTGGGCCCGTTTGGTTGGAAGGCTCCTTCAATCCCAGGGAAATCAGCTCTTATTAGTCTAAGTCTTGCACCTTTTCGGGAAAAACCGGGCCCATTTCAGCGGAATGTTTTCATTTTGGTCGGGGCCTTTCCTGTGCAAGCGAACTGTTTTCAGAATTTTGTCCAGATGTTGGTCAAAATTACCCTTGTGTTATTGAAGGGCGGTGTTTCTGAAGGGTTGCTAAGGTGCTGTTGTGTGGTAAAGTGTCTCTGGACAAGGGGTCGGATCTTTTTTGAGGGTCCGGTTATTTTCGGGAACTGCTTTCCCATTGTTTGGAATGGTTTCTCCGGGATTTCGGAATGGCCTTTTGTTTGTGGAACTTTTAATCTTGCCGATTGGAAACTTTCAATTCTTTAAGGGAAGTCTTTCTGTTGACGGGGAAAGAGTCCCTCAGCGGGGGCCTCTGGATGGAGTTCTCATGGAACTCTTTTCATGGGGAACTGGTCTCTCGTTAGCGGTGGCATGCCCCTTGTTGGGACGTTAATTTTCAGTTGCGGAACCTGGTTTTCTCGAGTTACGAGGTGGCAACACTGTGTTCGGGACGTCAGGTCCCTCCATTGCACGGGAATTGGATTCCTCGGGGCAGAGGACAGGCCTTCTTGACAGAGAGTTCCTCGATTTAAGGGGAGGCTTTGGTGGGGAATTCTTCTCTAGGGTTCCGGGGTTTAACCTTATTTGGAGGAGGAAGACCTTTCGAAGCCTGAGGGAAATCGCTTATTTGTCGGGACCTAATTCACGCAGAAACAGGCTCTCAAATAAGGGCCCCTTATTCTGTGGAAAGGGGCCCCTTTTTTCAAAGCAGATTTTATTGTATTGGAAACCTTTTATTTCCTCTGAACAGGGGAAGCCTTTGATTTGTTTGATCCCTGAGCTGCCAGGAAAACTCCTCTTTAGGGATGTGGTTGCTTGGCAATCGTATGTGGACGGTTTTTGGTTGGGGATTGGGTTTCTGGCTTCTGGGTTGGTTCGATTTTTAATGGGCTTTGACGATCTTGGGAAGCGGTTTCCGATTTGCAGGATTAATTTGTGTGGTTGAATTGGGTTCCGGAATTGGGTTGTTGGACTGATTTTGGGATCCAGATTTCCATGTTGTTGTTTTAAGGTTGCCTGATTTAATAGGTTTTGGGGCTTTTCTAGAACAGTTTGGGTTGACCCACTTGTCGCAATGCCGGAGGGGCTTTTCCGTGGGTTCATGCTTATTTTGGGGGACTGTTAATTCTTCGAAAGAAGGTCCCTAACTCTGTTTTTTCGCGCGTCAGGGCCTGTCGTTTAGGGAACTCGGGTTCTCCTCGAGGTTGGCAGGGTAATAGGGACCTCTCGAGGTGAGCGGGTCGCATGTCCTTTCCGTTTCAAAAATAGGTTTTTATCAATTTTCAAGGGGACGTGTCCTAAGGGGCCCCCCTCCATTTTCCGGTGGAGGCCGGAGGAGGCTACTAGCTTTCTCTAGTTCCAAGGCAAACCCTTCATCTTGTAGATGAAAGATGAGCCTGTATTCTATTCAGGGAGACCTTAATTTAGGATCTGGGTTTCGTTCTTCCACGAGCAGATCCTCAATCTCTGGAGTTGCCTAAAGGAACTCAAGCCACTTGTCATGTTTGATGGGGAACGCGGGATGGCTCTGGAGCCAATGCAGGGGAATCGGGCCTCATGTCAAGTTGATCTGGGGTACACGGAGCTCTTTCGTGTTGCTGCGGAGACCTCAGGATGAATCTAGACTTGTAAACGTGTTCTTGGGGACTCTCTGGAGTTCCATCAAGGAAGTCAAGGCTCCTTTCATGTTTGATGGGGAACACGGACTTGCTCTGCAATCAAAGTAGGGGAATTGGGAGTCATCTCGTGGCGAGGGGGAAGACTCATGGTTTTTCTCGAGTTGCGGCGGGAACCTGAGGTATGTTCTCGATTTACGGCGGGGATGGCCCTTCAAAACTCGTGTTGGTTCTGCGACGTCAGGACAACTGTTTAGTTGCCAGGGACACCTCGGGATTCTCCTTGAGGCTTGGCAGGGCAATAGGGACACCTGTCGAGTTGAGGCGGGAGACACAGCCTACCTTCCCAGTTGCCAAAGGGATATTGGGATTCCTATCAATTTTCAAGAGGAGTTAGGCATCCTGTTCTTTTGAAGCATTGAACTCAGCGTGCCTCTCAAATTTACAAAGGGATGTGAGGCCACCTGTCGAGATGAGGCGGGGAACTAGGGCTTTCTCTAGGGTCTCCACAGGGGATTCAGACATCTCTTCATCTTGTGAGATGAAAGACGAGCCTGCATTCAAGCCACTGCAGGGAAATCCGGCCTTATGTCAACTCAGACCCTCTCGGTGTCCATTCCACATGAGCCAGTAAACTCAGGGTCCCTCTCACATACCCGTAGCTGAGATAACCCTTTGGTGAGTTGCTTGTGTAAAGTTGGCATTCCTCTGGATTCGAAGCCAGGGAATCAGCTCTCATCTCGAGATAATTTGTGGTACATGCAGCTTTTCTCTAGTTGCTGTGCTATACTTGGTGTTCCTCTAGAATTGAGACGGTGTTCTCCGGGAATCTCTGGAGTTGCCTAAAGGAAGTAAAGCCACTTGTCGTGTTTGATGGGGAACACGGCATGACTCTGGAGCCAATGCAGGGGAATGCGGCCTCATCTCGAGGTGAGGAGGATGTCTCATGGCTTTTTTGAGTTTCAGCGGGAACCAGGGGTATATTCTCGAATTAAGACGGGGATGGCCCTTCAAAACTCGTGTCTCTTCAGCGACGTCAGGACTCCAGCCTATTTGCGAGGGACAGCTCGGGATTCTCCTCGAGGCTTGGCAGTGCAATAGGGACGCCTCTCCAGGTGAGTTGGAAGACCAAGGTTGCTTTTCCAGTTGCCACAGGGATATTGGGATTCCTATCAATTTTCAAGAGGAGTCAAGCATAGTCCCCTTTGAAGCACTGCACTCTGCATTCCTCTCGAGTTGTCAAAGGGATGTGAGGCCCCCTGTCGAGATTTGGCAGAGAACTAGGTCTTTCTCTAGGATCTCCACAGGGCATTCAGACAACCCTTCATCTTGTGACATGAAAGACGAGGCTGCATTCATGTCACTGCAGGGAAATCCGGCCTTATTTCGAGTCAGGGCATCTCCGGGTCCATTCCACTTGAGGCAGCAAACTCAGGGTCCCTCTCACATACCTGTAGCTAAGAGAAGCCTCCTCTTGAGGTGCTTGCGGAAATTTGGCCCTCGTATTGAGTAGAAGCCAGGGAATCAGCTCTCATCTCGAGATGATTTCGGGTACACAGAGCTTTTCTCTAGTTGCTGTGCTATACTTGGTGTTCCTCTAGACTTGGGACGGTGTTCTCGGGGAATCTCTGGAGTTGCCTAAAGGAAGTCAAGCCTCTTGTCATGTTTGGTCTGGAACGCGGGATGGCTCTGGAGCCAATGCAGGGGAATCAGGCCTCATCTCGAGTTGATTTGTGATACATGGAGTTCTTTCGTGTTGCTGCGGTGATCTCAGGATCCCTCTAGTGTTGTGAGAATGTTCTTGGGGACACTATCAAGTTCCTTAAAGAAGTCAAGTCTCCTTTCCTGTTTGACGGGGAACACGGAATTACTCTGCATGCAATGTAGGGGAATCGGGCCTCATCTCACGGCAAGGGAGATGTCTCATGGTTTCTCTCGAGTTTCAGTGGGAACCTGGGGTACATTCTCGAGTTACGACCGGGATGGCCCTTGGAAACTTGTGTTGGTTCAGCGGCGTCAGGACGCCTGTCTAGTTGCCAGGGTCACTTTGGGATTCTCCTCGAGGCTTGTCAGAGCAATAGGGAAGCTTCTCGAGGTGAGGCGGGAGATGCAGGCTCCCGTCCCAATTGCCACGGGGATATTGGGATTCCTATCAATTTTCAAGAGGAGTCAGGCATCGTGTCCTTTTGAATCATTGAACTCCGTGTTCCTCTTGAGTTCTCAAAGGGAAGTGAGGCCTCCTGTAGAGATTAGGCGGGGAACTAGCGCTTTTTCTAGTGTCTCCAGTGGGGATTCAGAAATCCCTTCATCTTGGGAAATGAAAGACGAGCCTGCATTCAAGTCACTGCAGGGAAATCCGGCCTTATTTCGAGTCAGGGCATCTCGGTGTCTATTGTACTTGAGGAAGCAAACTCAGGGTCCCTCTCACATACATTGAGCTGAGATAAGTCTTCTGTTGAGTTCCTTTTGTAAAGTTAGCATTCCTCTGGAGTCGAAGCCAGGGAATCAGCTCTCATCTCGAGATGATTTGTGGTACACGGAGCTTTTCTCCAGTTGCGGTGCTATACTTGGTGTTACTCTAGAATTGGGACGGTGTTCTCTGGAATCTCTGGTGTTGCCTAAAGGAAGTCAAGCCACTTGTCGTGTTTGATGGGGAAGGCGGGATGTCTCTGGAGCCAAAGCAGGGGAATAGGGCCTCATCTCGAATTGATTTGGGGTACACGGAGCTCTTTCTTGTTTCTACGGTGACTTCACTATCCCTCTATATTTGTGACAGTGTTCTTCGGGACTCTGGATTTCCATCAAGGAAGTCAAGGCTCCTTTCTGATTTGATGTGGAACATGGAATAGCTCTGCACGCAGTGCAGGGGAAACAGACCTTATCTCGAATTTACTTGCGGTTCACGGAGCTCTTTCATGTTGCTACGGTGACATCAGAGTCCCTCTAGACTTGTGACAGTGTTCTTGCGGACTCTCTGGAGTTCCATCAAGGAACTCAAGGCACCTTTCGTGTTTGATGTGGAACATGGAATGCCTCTGTAAGCGCAATCCTGGGGAATCGGGCCTCCTCTCGTGGTGAGGGGGTAGTCTCATGGTTTTTCACAGGTTGCAGCAAGAACCTGGGGTATAATCTCGAGTTACGACGGGGATGGTCCTTCAAAACTAGTGTTTGTTCAGCGACGTCAGGGCTCCTGTCTAGTTGCGAGGGACACTTCAGGATTCTCCTCCAGGCTTGGCAGGGCAATAGGGAGGCCTCTCGAGGTGAGGCAGGAGACCCAGGGTTCCTTTCCAGTTGCCACAGGTATATTGGGATTCCTATCAATTTTAAAGATGGGTCAGGCATTGTGTCCTTTTGAAGCCTTGAACTCCGCGTTCCTCTCGAGTTGTCAAAGGGATGTGAGGACTCCTGTCGAGATGAGGCGGGGAACTAGTGCTTTCTCTAGGGTATCCACAGGGGATTCAGACATCCCTTCATCTTGGAAGATGAAAGACGAACCTGCATTCAAGTCACTGAAGGGAAATCCGGCCTTATTTCGAGTCAGGGCATCACACTTTTCATTCCATTTGAGACAGCAAACTCAGGGTCCCTCTCACCTACTTATAGCTGAGAGAAGCCTCCTGTTGATGTGCTGGTGGAAAGTTGGCCTTCCTCTTGAGTCAAAGCCAGGGAGTGTGCTCTCATCTTGAGATGATTTGTGGTACACGGACCTTTTCTCAATTTGCTCTGCTGAACTTGGTGTTCCTCTGGACTTGGTACAGTTTTCTCGGAGATTCTCTGGAGCTGCCTAAAGGATCAAGCCACTTGTCGTGTTTGATTGGGAATGCGGGTTGGCTCTGGAGCCAATGCAGGGGAATCGGGCCTCATCTCGAGTTGATTTGGGATATACAGAGCTTTTCTTGGGTTGCTCTTCTGAACTTGGTGTTCCTCTAGAATTGGACGGTGTTCTCCGGGAAACTCTGGATTTGCCTAAATGAAGTATAGCCACTTGTTGTGTTGGATGTTGAATGTGGGTTGACTCTGGAGCCTATACAGGGGAATCGGGCTTCATCTCGAGCTGATTTGGGGTACACAGAACTCTTTCATGTTGCCGCAGTGATCCCAGGGTCCGTCTAGTATTGTAATAGTGTTCTTGGGGACTCTCTAGATTCCATAAAGAAGTCAAGCTTCTTTTCGTGTTTGATGGGGAAACACGGACTTGCTCTGCACGCAATGCAGTGGATCGGGCCTCATCTCACGCTGAGGGGGATGTCTCATGGCTTTTCTGTAGTTGAGGCGGGAACCTGGTATATATTCTCGAGTTACGACATGGATGGCCCTTCAAAACTCGTGTTTTTTCTGCGACGTCAGGGGACCCTGTCTAGTTGTGAGGGACAACTCGGGATTCTCCTCGAGGCTTGGCAGGGCAATAGGGACGCCTCTCGAGGTGAGGCGGGAGACGCAGTGTCCCTTTCCAGTTTCCACAAAGATATTGGGATTTGTATCAATTTTCAAGAGGAGTCAGGCATCGTCTCCTTTGCAAGCATTGAACTCCTCGTTCCTCTCCAGTTTTCAAAGGGATGTGAGGCCTCCTGTAGAGATGAGGCGGGTAACTATGGCTTTCTCTAAGGTCTCCACAGGGGATTCAGACATCCCTTCATCTTGTGAGATGAAAGATGAGCCTGCATTCAAGTCACTGCAGGGAAATCCGTCCATATTTCGAGTCAGGGCATCTCGGTGTCCATTCCACTTAAGGCAGCAAACTCAGCGTCCCTCTCACATACCTATAGCTGAGAGAGGACAAGTTGGCATTCCTCTTGAGTCGAAGCCAGGGGTTCTGCTCTCATTTCGAGATGACTTGGGGTACCCGGAGCTTTTCTCAAGATGCTGTGTTGAACTTGATGTACCTCTAGACTTGGACGGTGTTCTGAGGGGAATCTCTGCAGTTGCCTAAAGGAACTCAAGCCACTTGTCATGTTTGATGGGGTAATGCGGTATGGCTCTGGAGCCAATGCAGATGGGAATCGGGCCTCATGTCTGGAAGTTGATTGGGGTTCATGGTGCTCTTTTGTGTTGATGCAGTGAACTCAGGGAATCTATACTTTGTAAACGTGTTCTTGGGGACTCTCGAGTTCCATCAGGGAAGTCAAGGCTCCTTTCATGTTTGATGGGGAACACGGAATTGCTCTGCAATCAAAGTAGGGGAATTGGGTCTCATCTCGCGCGAGGGGGAAGTCTCATGGTTTTTTTTCTCGAGTTGCGGCAGGGAACCTGGGGTATATTCTTGATTTAAGGCGGGGGGCCCTTCAAAACTCGTGTTTTTCTGCGACAGGACAACTGTCTAGTTGTCAGACACCTCGGGATTCTTCTCAAGGCTTGGCAGGGCAATAGGGACGGAATCTCGAGGTGAGGCAGGAAACACAGCCTACCTTCCAGTTGCCAAAGGGATTTTGGGATTCCTATCAATTTTCAAAAGAGTTAGGCATTGTCTTTCTTTTGAAGCATTGAACTCCGCGTTCCTCTCAATTTACAAAGGGATGTGAGGCCACCTGTCGAGATGAGGCGGGGAACTAGGGCTTTCTCTAGGGTCTCCACAGGGGATTCAGGCATCCCTCTTCATCTTGTGAGATGAAAGACGAGCCTGCATTCAAGCACTGCAGGGAAATCCGGCCTTATGTCAACTCAGACCCTCTCGGTGTCCATTCCACTTGAGCCAGTAAACTCAGGGTCCCTCTCACATACCCCTACCTGAGATAACCCTTTGGTGATTTGCTTGTGTAAAGTTAGCATTCCTCTGGATTTGAAGCCAGGGAATCAGCTCTCATCTCGAGATAATTTGTGGAACATGCAGCTTTTCTCTAGTTGCTGTGCTATACTTGGTGTTCCTCTAGAATTGAGACGGTGTTCTCCAGGAATCTCTGGAATTGTCTAAAGGAAGTAAAGCCACCTGTCGTGTTTGTGTTTGATGGGGAACGCAACATGACTCTGGAGCCAATGCAGGGAATCCAGCCTCATCTCGAGGCGAGGAGGATGTCTCATGGCTTTTTTGAGTGAGTTTCAGCGGGAACCAGCGGGAAACTATATTCTCGAATTAAGACGGGGATGGCCCTTCAAAACTCGTGTCTCTTCAGCGACGTCAGGACTCCAGGCGAGTTGTGAGGGACAGCTCCGGATTCTCCTCAAGGCTTGGCAGTGCAATAGGGACGCCTCTCGGGTGAGTCGGAAGACCAAGGTTGCTTTTCCAGTTGCCACAGGGATATTGGGATTCCTATCAATTTTCAAGAGAGGAGTCAAGCATAGTCCCCTTTGAAGCATTGTCTGCATTCCTTTCGAGTTGTCAAAGGGATGTGAGGCCCCCTGTCGAGATTTGGCAGAGAACAAGGTCTTTCTCTAGGATCTCCACAGGGCATTCAGACAACCCTTCATCTTGTGACATGAAAGACGAGGCTGCATTCATGTCAAAGCAGGGAAATCTGGCCTTATTTCGAGTCAGGGCATCTCCGGGTCCATTCCACTTGAGGCAGCAAACTCAGGGTCCCTCTCACATACCTGTAGCTAAGAGAAGCCTCCTCTTGAGGTGCTTGTGGAAATTTGGCCTTCGTATTGAGTAGAAGCCAGGGAATCAGCTCTCATCTCGAGATGATTTGGGGTACACAGAGCTTTTCTGTAGTTGCTGTGCTATACTTGGTGTTCCTCTAGACTTGGGACGGTGTTCTTGGGGAATCTCTGGAGTTGCCTAAAGGAAGTCAAGCCTCTTGTCATGTTTGGTCTGGAATGCGGGATGGCTCTGGAGCCAATGCAGGGGAATCAGGCCTCATCTCCAGTTGATTTGGGATACATAGAGTTCTTTCGTGTTGCTGCGGTGATCCCAGGATCCCTCTAGTGTTGTGAAAATGTTCTTGGGGACATAATCAAATTCCTTAAAGAAGTCAAGTCTCCTTTCCTGTTTGACGGGGAACACGGAATTACTCTGCACGCAATGTAAGGGAAATCGGGCCTCATCTCACGGCAAGGGAGATGTCTCATGGCTTCTCTCGAGTTTCATTGGGAACCTGGGGAACATTCTCGAGTTACGACCGGGATGGCCCTTGGAAACTCGTGTTGGTTCAGCGGCATCAGGACGCCTGTCTAGTTGCCAGGGACACCTTGGGATTCTCCTCGAGGCTTGGCAGAGCAATAGGGAAGCTTCTCGAGGTGAGGCGGGAGACGCAGGCTCCCTTCCCAATTGCCACGGGGATATTGGGATTCCTATCAATTTTCAAGAGGAGTCAGGCATCGTGTCCTTTTTGAATCATTGAACTCCGTGTTCCTCTCGAGTTCTCAAAGGGAAGTGAGGCCTCCTGTAGAGATTAGGCGGGGAACTAGCACTTTTTCTAGTGTCTCCAGTGGGGATTCAGAAATCCCTTCATCTTGGGAAATGAAATGAAAGACGAGCCTGCATTCAAGTCACTGCAGGGAAATCCGGCCTTACTTCGAGTCAGGGCATCTCGGTGTCTATTGTACTTGAGGAAGCACACTCAGGGTCCTTCTCACATACATTTAGCTGAGATAAGCCTTCTGTTGAGTTCCTAGTGTAAAGTTAGCATTCCTCTGGAGTCGAAGCCAGGGAATCAGCTCTCATCTCGAGATGATTTGTGGTACACAGAGCTTTTCTCCAGTTGCGGTGCTATACTTGGTGTTACTCTAGAATTAGGACGGTGTTCTCCAGGAATCTCTGGTGTTGCCTAAAGGAAGTCAAGCCACTTGTCTTGTTTGATGGGGAAGGCGGGATGTCTCTGGAGCCAAAACAGGGGAATAGGGCCTCATCTCGAGTTGATTTGGGGTACACGGATCTCTTTCTTGTTTCTACAGTGACTTCACTATCCCTCTATATTTGTGACAGTGTTCTTCGGGACTCTGGATTTCCATCAAGGAAGTCAAGGCTCCTTTCTGCTTTGATGTGGAACACGGAATAGCTCTGCACGCAGTGCAGGGGAAACAGACCTTATCTCGATTTTATTTGCGGTTCACGGAGCTCTTTCGTGTTGCTACGGTGACATCAGGGTCCCTCTAGACTTGTGACAGTGTTCTTGCGGACTCTCTGGAGTTCCATCAAGGAACTCAAGGCACCTTTCGTGTTTGATGTGGAACATGGAATGCCTCTGTACGCAATCCTGGGGAATCGGGCCTCCTCTCGTGGTGAGGGGGTAGTCTCATGGTTTTTCACAGGTTGCGGCAAGAACCTGGGGTATAATCTCGAGTTACGACGGGGATGGTCCTTCAAAACTAGTGTTTGTTCAGCAACGTCAGGGCTCCTGTCTAGTTGTGAGGGACACTTCAGAATTCTCCTCCAGGCTTGGCAGGGTAATAGGGAGGCCTCTCGAGGTGAGGCAGGAGACCCAGTGTTCCTTTCCAGTTGCCACAGGTATATTGGGATTCCTATCAATTTTAAAGATGGGTCAGGCATTGTGTCCTTTTGAAGCATTGAACTCTGCGTTCCTCTCGAGTTGTCAAAGGGATGTGAGGAATCCTGTCGAGATGAAGCAGGGAACTAGTGCTTTCCCTAGTGTATCCACAGGGGATTCAGACATCCCTTCATCTTGGAAGATGAAAGACGAACCTGCATTCAAGTCACTGAAGGGAAATCCAGCCTTATTTCGAGTCAGGGCATCACGCTGTTCATTCCATTTGAGGAAGCAAACTCAGGGTCCCTCTCACCTACTTATAGCTGAGAGAAGCCTCCTGTTGATGTGCTGGTGGAAAGTTGGCCTTCCTCTTGAGTCAAAGCCAGGAAATGTGCTCTCATCTTGAGATGATTTGTGTTACATGGACCTTTTCTCGATTTGCTCTGCTGAACTTGGTGTTCCTCTGGACTTGGGACGGTTTTCTCGGAGATTCTCTGGAGTTGCCTAAAGGAACTCAAGCCACATGTTGTGTTTGATTGGGAATGCGGGTTGGCTCTGGAGCCAATGAAGGGGAATCGGACTTCATCTCAAGTTGATTTGGGGTACATGGAGCTCCTTCGCATTGTTGGGGGTGACCTCATGGTCCCTTTATACTTGTGACAGTGTTCTTGCGGATTGTCTCGAGATCCATCAAGCAAGTCGAGGCTCCTGACATGTTTCATGGGGCTCACGGAATTGCTCTGCATGCAGTGCAGGGGAATCGGGCCTCATCTCGCTTGGAGGGGGAAGTCTCATGGTTTTTCTCGAGTTGCGGCGGTGACCTGGGGTACATTCTCGAGTAATGGCAGGGATGGCCCTTCCACCCTCGTGTTTGTTCAGCGACATCAGGACTCCTGTCGAGTTACGAGGGACACCTCAGGAATCTCTTCGAGGCTTGGAAGGGCAAAAGGGACGCTTCTCGAGGTGAGGCGGGAGACCCAGGGGCCCTTTCCAGTAGCCACAGTGATACTGGGATTCCTGTCAATGTTCAAGAGGAGTCAGGAACCGTCACCTTTTGAAGCAGTGAGCTCTGCATGCCTCTCGAGGTGTCAGAGGCATGTGAGGCATTCTGTCGAAAGGAGTCGGGGATCTAGGGCTTTCTCTAGGGACTCCACAGGGGATGCAGACATCCCTTCACCTTGTGAGATGAAAGATGAGCCTGTATTCAAGCCACTGCAAGGAAACCCGGCCTCATTTCGAGTCACGGCTTCTCGGTGTATATGACACTTGAGGCAGCAAACTCAGGGCCCCTCCCTCATACCTATTGCTGAGAGAAGCCTCCTTGTGAGGGACTTGTGGAATGTTGGCCTACGTCTTGAGTCTAAGACAGAGAATCAGCTCTCAATTTCAGGCAATTTAGGGTACAAGGAGCATTCCTTGAGTTGCTCTGCTGAACTTGGTATTCCTCTAGACTTGGCACGTTGTTCTCCGGGAACCTCTGGAGTTGCCAAAAGGAAGTCAAGCCACGGGTCGTGTTTGATGGGGAACAGGGGATGGCTCTGGAGTCAATTCAGGGGAAGCGGGCCTCATCTTGAGTTGATTTGGGGTACTTGGAACCCATTCGCGATGCTGGTGTGACCTCAGGGTCCCTCTCTACTTGTGACAGTGTTTTTGCGGATTGTCTCGTGATCTATCAAGCAAGTCGAGGCTCCTGACATGTTTCATGGGGCTCATGGAATTGCTCTGCATGCAGTGCAGGGGAATCGGGCCTCATCTTGAGTTGATTTTGGGTACATGGAGCTGCTTCTCGTTGCTGGTATGATCTCATGGTCCAACTAGACATGTGACAGTGTTGTTGGGGACTTTCTCGAGATCCATCAAGCAAGTCGAGTCTCCTTACATGTTATGTATGACATCTTAGCCACTATACAAAACGTCGCATCCACTCTTTATGACTTCACACCATGGCACTCATCGCATTTCCTCCATTGCATTCGTGGCATCACAGACACTATATATGAGATCACACACATGACAACACAAACGTTACATCTGCCATCTCTCCCATTGTATCTGAGACTACATCCACTGTATCTGTGTCCTCAAACTCAGTGTATCAGTTATACCACACCCACTCTCTGGACGATGTCACACACACTCTACTTATGACACCGTATTCAGGGTGAATGACATGGCATAAACCCTTTATGACATGACAGCCCTATAGTTATGACATCAGAGCTAGTATATTTATGACATCACATCCTATATATATGATATCACACATACTGCTTTCATGACAATTCAACGTCTACACCTGACATCTCACCCACTATACTTGACATCACTGCCACTGTATTTCTGCCATCATACAGATGACAAACACGTGTGTATCGATGTAGCTCTGTGTCGATGACATCACAACAAGTATGCAAGTCATGACACGGCACACATATGACATCATACACATTCTATATGACATCACATTCACACTTTATGACATCAATGATCAGTATTTATGATATCAAAAACACTTCACTCATGATATCAGAACCCCTCTATATGACATCACATGCACGGTTTATGACATCTCATCCCCTATACCTGTGACATCTCAGCCACTCAATCTGTACCATCACATCCACTATGGTTCTGAATTCATATCCACTATATTTGACATGAAACACACAGTGTTAAGACAATACAACCTCTCTGTCTGACATCACAACCTGCATATCTGTATCTGTGTGATCACACAGACTCTATCAATGATATAACACACACTGTTTGTAGGATATTACACATACTATATGTATGGAACAATATGCACTGTATACGACAACACACCCACGCTGTATGATATCAAAACACTCTATTCATGACATCAAGTCTGCTTTATCTCACATCACACCCTTTATATCTGACAGCACATCCACTGTACCTGTGTCATCACACACAGATTATTGATCATGTAACCCCCATTGTATGTATGATTCCACAGCCAAAATGTGTATGACATCTTATGAATTACATATGACATCACATCCACTATGTATGATATCACACCACTCTATGACATCACACCCACTGTTCTCATGTGATCACACCCAGTATATCTGACATCGCATTCACTGTACCTGGGTCATTACTGAGTATATTGATTATACCACACCAGCATTATGTGTGATATCAAACCCACTATATGTATGACATCCAATGATTAATTTGTGAGATAACACCCACTCTTTATGACATCACAAGACTGTATTCATGGCAACTCAACCACTCTATTCATGACACCACACCCACTGTATATGACATGACATACAATCTACTTGTGACGTCACATCCACTGTAATTATGACAAGACACCTACTATGCTTTAGACATCATATACTCAGTAAATATAACATCTCACTTGGTATATGAATGGGAACACTAACACTGTATCCGATGTCATGGCACATACTACGTTTATGACATCATATCCACTATATACGTTCTCACCCACACTGTATGTATGGCTACACAAGTTCCATGTCTGTCTTGAAACCGTTCTAACTGCCATCACATCCACTGTATATGTCATCACACCCACGTTGTCGACGCCATCACACCAACTATGTAAGAGATCACAGGTGGCATATGTATGCCATCAGATGCCCTACACATGACATCATATCCACACTCTATGACAACAATCCTCAGTATTTATGACATCACATGCACTGTATTCATGACATCACATGCATTGTGTACGATATGATATTTCATCTACTGTGTATGATATCACAGTCACTATATAAGTGACATCATACAATGACTCTATCTATGACATCACATACTCTACCTTTACGACTTATCTACTTTATATGGCATCGCACACAGTGTTATGAGAACAGAACCGTTGTGTCCTTCACAGACACCATATCTGATATCACACCCACTTTATCTGTGTCATCACAGCAAATGTAACATTTTTATCAAACCCAGTGTATGTATGACATCACCTCTACTATATGTATGAAATCAGACGTAATACCTATGGCATCACATCCTCTCTTTACGACATCACACCACTTCATTTATGACATCACGTCCACTATATCTAACCTCACATCAACTGGATCTGTGTCATCAAACCCAGTCTATCGATGATATCACAACCAATATATATATATGATATCACATCCTGTTTACTTGTGACATCTTATCCACTATATTTACGACATCACACCCACACTGTATAACACACAAGCCTCTGTGTTGCTGATACCAGACTCGGCCTATGTATGATATCATTTGCACTGTAGATTTCATCACATTCTCTTTATAACAGCAAACCACAGTATTTATGATGTCACATCCACTTCAGACATGATGTCACACCCACTATATGAGACAGGACACCAACTGTAATTTTGCCATCACAACCTCTCCACTGATATCACACGAAATTTAATGTGACATTACACCCACTATACGAGTGACATAAGTTGCACTCTGTCACGTCACATCTACTGCTTAAGTATTCACACTAGTATACTTATGACGTCACAACTTCTATATATGAAACCACATCCAGTATGTAGGGCAATATACACACTATACATGTGACATCACAGCAAATATTCGGTGTCATCACATCCAATGTATTGACTTCGTCACCACTACACTTTGTGTGACATCACACTCTGTGTATTTATAGAATTTTTGCAGTGTGGAAGACATCACATCCTCACGTTAAGACATGAAACCATTTTTCTAAGGCATCACACACAGTATATTTGACATCATATCCACGGTATGTCTGTCATCACATCCACTGTATTGATGATATCACAACAAGTGTATCTATGTGATCTCATCCGCTATATATGATGACTCCATATCTATTGTATACAATACATATTCACAAGTTTTGTTACCTCACAACCACTGTATCTGTGTCACACTCACTCTTTCCATCTTATCACAACCTTTGTATGTATGACGTCACACCCCTGTTTTCGTACCATCATAAACACTATTTAAGGCATCACATTCACATTTTATAACATGACACCATATTAATTATGACATCGCATGCACTGTACTCATGATATCACTCCAAATATATCTGACAGTGCATCCACTGTATCTGTGTCATCACAACCACTCTAACGATGATCTCAGAACAACTGTACGTATGACATCACACCTATTTTATGTATGACATCTTACGCACTATACATAACATGGCATCAATCATTTATGAATTTACACCATTGCAGTCATCGCATTACCTCCATTGCATTCGGGGCATCACAGACACTACAGATGAGATCACACACATGACAACACAAAGGTTATATCTGCCATCTCACCATTGTATCTGAGACTACTATATCCACCACTGTATCTGTGTTCTCAAACCCAGTGTATCAATTATACCACACCCACTCTCTGGACGATATCACACACACTCTGTGTATGACAGCATATTCAGGATGCATGATATGATATAAAGTCTTTATGACATAACAGCCATATATGTATGACATCACAGCTAGTATATTTATGACATCATATCAAATATTTATTATATCAAACATACTGCTTTCAAGACAATGCATCGTCTATACCTGATATCTCACCCACTATATTTGACATCACTGCCACTGTATTTGTGCCATCACACAAATGTGTACACGTGTAAACATGTATCGATCTACCTCTGTGTCGATGAGATCACAAGTATGTAAACTATGACACGGCACACTTATGACATCATACACATTCTACATGACATCACATTCACATCTTATGACATCAAGGATCAGTATTTATGACATCAAAAACACTGCACTCATGACATCAGAACCCCTCTATATGACATCACATGCGCGGTTTATGACATCTCATCCCCTATACCTGTGACATCTCAGCCACTCAATCTGTACCATCACATCCACGATGGTTCTGTATTCATATCCACTATATTTTTGACATGAAATACACCGTGTTAAGACAATACAACCTCTCTGCCAGACATCAGAACCTGCATATATGTATCTGTGTGATCACACAGACTCTATCGATGATATAACACACACTGTTTGTAGGATATTACACATACTATATGTATGGAACAATATGCACTGTATACGACAACACACCCACGCTGTATGATATCAAAACACTCTATTCATGACATCAAGTCTGCTTTATCTCACATCACACCCTTTATATCTGACAGCACATCCACTGTACCTGTGTCATCACACACAGATTATCGATCATGTAACCCCCATTTTATGTATGATTCCACAGCCACAAAGTGTATGACATCTTATGAATTACATATGACATCACATCCACTCTGTATGATATCACACCACTCTATGACATCACACCCACTGTTCTCATGTGATCACACCCAGTATATCTGACATCGCATTCACTGTACCTGGTTCATTACTGAGTATATTGATTATACCACACCAGCATTATGTGTGATATCACACCCACTATATGTATGACATCCAATGATTAATTTGTGAGATAACACCCACTCTTTATGACATCATAAGACTGTATTCATGGCAACTCAACCACTCTATTCATGACACCACACCCACAGTATATGACATCACATACAATCTACTTGTGACATCACAGCCAATGTAATTATGACAAGACACCTACTATGCTTTAGACATCATACTCAGTAAATATAACATCTCACTTGGTATATGAATGGGAACACTACCACTGTATCCGATGTCATGGCACATACTACGTTTAGGACATCATATCCACTATATACGTTCTCACCCACACTGTGTGTATGGCTACACAAGTTCCATGTCTGTCTTGAAACCCGTTCTAACTGCCATCACATCCACTGTATATGTCATCACACCCACGTTGTCGACGCCATCACACCAACTATGTAAGAGATCACAGGTGGCATATGTATGCCATCAGATGCCCTACACATGACATCATATCCACACTCTATGACAACAATCCTCAGTATTTATGACATCACATGCACTGTATTCAGGATATCACACGCATTATATACGATATGACATTTCATCTACTGTGTATGATATCACATTCACTATATAAGTGACATCATACAATGACTCTATCTATGAATTCACACACTCTACCTTTACGACTTATCTACTTTATATGGCATCACACACAGTGTTATGAGAACAGAACCGTTGTGTCCTTCACAGACACCATATCCGATAACACATCGACTGTATCTGTGTCATCACAGCAAATGTATCATTTTTATCAAACCCTGTGTATGTATGACATCAACCCTACTATATGTATGAAATCAGACGTAATACCTATGACATCCAATCCACTCTTTACGACATCACACCACATTATTTATGATATCACGTCCACTATATCTGACCTCACATCAACTGGATTTGTGTCATCACACTCAGTCTATCAATGATATCACAAACAATATATATATGATATCACATCCAGTATACCTGTGATATCCTATCCACTTTATTTATGACACCACAACCTCTCTGTATAACATCAAAACTCTCTATGTTTCTGACAACACACTTGGCATATATATGATATCATTTGCACTGTAGATGGCATCTCATCATCTTTATAACAGCAAACCATAGTATTTATGATGTCACATCCACTTCAGACGTGACGTCTCACACACTATATGTGACAGCACACCCACTGTATCTTTGCCATCACAACCTCTCCACTGATATCACATGCACTTTGATGTGACATCACACCCACTATACGTGTGACATCAGTTGCACTCTATAACATCACATCTACTCCTTAAGTCTTCACATTCCTGCACTTATGACGTCACAACCTCTATATATGAAAAACCACATCCAGTACGCACGGCAATATATACCCTATACATGAGACATCACAGCAAATAATCTGTGTCATCACACCAACTGTATTGACAACGTCACACCTACTCTTTGTATGACATCACATTCTACGTATGTATAGCATTTTGCACTGTAGAAGACATCACATCCTCACGTTATGACATCAAACCACAATTTCTAAGACATCATACACAGTATATTTGACATCTTATCCACAGTATCTCTGTCATCATATCCACTGTTTTGATGATATCACAACAAGTGTATCTATGAGATCTCATTCGCTATATATGATGACATCATATCCATTGTATACAATACATATTCAATAGATTTTTTACCTCACAACCACTGTATCTGTGTCTCAAACCCACTTATTCATCTTCTCACACCCTTTGTATGTATGACATCACACCGATGTTTGCGTACCATCATAAACACTATTTAAGGCATCACATCCACATTTTATGACATGACACCACATTATTTATAACATCGCATGCACTGTACACATGACATCACTCCAAATATATCTGACATTGCATCCACTGTATCTGTGTCATCACAACCACTCTAATGATGATCTCAGACCAACTGTACGCATGACATCACACCCATTTTATGTATGATATCTTACGCACTATATATAACATCACATCCACTCTTTATGACTTCACACCATTGTAGTCATCGCATTACCACCATTGCATTCGTGGCATCACAGACACTATAGATGAGATCACACACGTGACAACACAAAGGTTATATCTGCCATCTCACCCATTGTATCTGAGACTACATCCACTGAATCTGTGTTCTCAAACCCAGTGTATCAATTACACCACACCCACACTCTGGACGATATCACACACACTCAGTTTATGACAGCATATTCAGGATGAATGATATGAGATAAAATCTTTATGACATCACAGCCCTATATGTTTGATATCACAGCTAGTATATTTATGACATCATATCAAATATTTATTATATCACACATACTGCTTTCAAGACAATGCATCATCTATACCTGATATCTCACCCACTATATTTGACATCACTGCCACTGTATTTGTCCCATCACACTAATGTGTACACCTGTAAACATATGTATCGATGTACCTCTGTGTCAATGACATCACAAGTATGTATGCTATGACACGGCACACTTATGACATCATACACATTCTACATGACATCACATTCACACTTTATGACATCAAGGATCAGTATTTATGACATCACAGACACTGCATTCATGACATCAGATCCCATCTATATGACATCACATCCATGGTTTATACCATCTCATCCCCTATACATGTGACATCACAGCCACTCCATCTGTACCATCACATCCACTATGGTTCTGAATTCATATCCACTATATTTGACATGAAACACACCGTGTTAAGACAATACAACCACTCTATCTGACAGGATAACTTCCATAATCTGTATCAGTGTGATAACTCCCATTATATCAATGATATACTACACACTGTATGCAGGTCAACACACATACTATATGTATAGAACACTATGCAGTATATACGACATCACACCCACACTGGGTGACATCAAGTGACTCTATTCATGACATCAAATTTTCTTTATCTCACATCACACCCTTTATATCTGACAGCATATCCACTATTCCTGTGTCGTCACACACAGATTGTCGATCATATAACACCCACTGTATATATGATATCACAGCCACAATATCTATGACATCTTTTGAACTACATAGGATATCACATCCGCTCTGTATGATATCACACCACTCTATGACATCACACACACTGTTGTCATGTTATCAACCCAGTATATCTGACATCGCATCCACTGTACCTGTGTCATTACTGAGAATATTGATTATACCACAACAGAATTATGTGTGATATCAAACCCACTATACGTATGACATCCTATGATTAATTTGTGACATAACATCCACTCTTTCGGACATCAAAGGACTGTATTCGTGGCAACACACCCACTCGATTCATGACACCACACCCGCTCTATAGGACATCATATACACTGTACTTGTGACATCACAGCCACTGTAATTATGACAAGACACCTACTATGCTTTAAACACCATACTCAGTAAAAATAACATCTCACTTGGTATATGAGTGGGAACACTACCACTGTATCCCATGTCATGGCACATACTACGTTTAGGACATCATATCCACTATATACGTTCTCACCCACACTGTGTGTATGACTACACAAGCTCTATGTCTGTCTTGAAACCCGTTCTAACTGCCATCACATCCACTGTATATGTCATCCCACCCACTTTGTCGACGCCATCACACCAACTATGTAGGAGATCACAGGTGGCATATGTATGCCATCAGATGCACTACACATGACATCATATCCACACCCTATCACAACAATCCTCAGTATTTATGACATCACATGCAGTGTATTCATGACATCACACGCATTGTGTAAGATATGACATTTCATCTACTGTGTATGATATCACATTCACTATATAAGTGACATCATACAATGACTCTATCTAAGACATCACACACTCTACCTTTATGAACTTATCTACTTGATATGGCATCACACACAGTGTTATGAGAACAGAACCGTTGTGTCCTTCACAGACACCATATCTGATATCACACCAACTGTATCTGTATCATCACTGCAAATGCATCAATTTTATCAAAACCAGTGTATGTATGACATCACCTCCACTACATGTATGAAATCATATGTAACACCTATGACATCAAATCCACTCTTTACGACATCACACCACTTTATATATGACATCACGTTCACTATATGTGACCTCACATCACCTGGATCTGTGTCATCAGACGCAGTTTATCAATGATATCACAAACAATATATATATATATGATATCACATCCAGTATACGTGTGACATCCTATCCACATTATTTATGACACCACAACCACTCTGTATAACATCAAAACCCTCTGTGTCTCTGACACCACACTTGGCATATGTATGATATCATTTGCACTGTAGATGGCATCTCATCCTCTTTATAACAGCAAACCACAGTATTTATGATGTCACATCCACTTCAGACATGACGTCTCACCCACTATACGGGACAGCACACCCACTGTATCTTTGCCATCACAACCTCTCCACTGATATCACACGCACTTTGATGTGACATCACACCCACTATACGTGTGACATCAGTTGCACTCTATAACATCACATCTACTCCTTAAGTCTTCACACTACTGCACTTATGACGTCACAACCTCTATATATGAAACCACATCCAGTACGCAGGGCAATATATATCCTATACATGCGACATCACAGCAAATACTCTGTGTCATCACACCCACTGTATTGACAACGTCACACCTACTCTTTGTATGACATCACATTCTGCGTATGTATAGCATTTTGCACTGTAGAAGACATCACAACCTCACGTTATGACATCAAACCACCATTTCTAAGGCATCACACACAGTATATTTGACATCATATCCACAGTATCTCTGTCATCACATCCACTGTGTTGATGATATCACAACAAGTGTATCTATGAGATCTCACCCGTATATATGATGACATCATATCCATTGTATACAATACATATTCAATAGTTTTGTTACGTCACAACAACTGTGTCTGTGTCTCACACCCACTCTTTCATCTTATCACACCCTTTGTATGTATGACATCACACCAATGTTTGCGTACCATCATAAACACTGTTTAAGGCATCACATCCACATTTTATGACATGACACCACATTATTTATGACATCGCATGCACTGTACTCATGACATCACTCCAAATATATCTGACATTGCATCCACTGTATCTGTGTCATCACAACCACTCTAATGATGATCTCAGACCAACTGTACGCATGACATCACACCCATTTTATGTATGATATCTTACGCACTATATATAACATCACATCCACTCTTTATGACTTCACACCATAGTAGTCATCGCTTTACCACCATTGCATTCGTGGCATCACAGACACTATAGATGAGATCACACACGTGACAACACAAAGGTTATATCTGCCATCTCACCCATTGTATCTGAGACTACATCCACTGAATCTGTGTTCTCAAACCCAGTGTATCAATTACACCACACCCACACTCTGGACGATATCACACACACTCAGTTTATGACAGCATATTCAGGATGAATGATATGAGATAAAATCTTTATGACATCACAGCCCTATATGTTTGATATCACAGCTAGTATATTTATGACATCATATCAAATATTTATTATATCACACATACTGCTTTCAAGATAATGCATCGTCTATACCTGATATCTCACCCACTATATTTGACATCACTGCCACTGTATTTGTCCCATCACACTAATGTGTACACCTGTAAACATATGTATCGATGTACCTCTGTGTCAATGACATCACAAGTATGTAAGCTATGACACGGCACACTTATGACATCATACACATTCTACATGACATCACATTCACACTTTATGACATCAAGGATCAGTATTTATGACATCACAGACACTGCATTCATGACATCAGATCCCCTCTATATGACATCACATCCATGGTTTATACCATCTCATCCCCTATACCTGTGACATCACAGCCACTCCATCTGTACCATCACATCCACTATGGTTCTGAATTCATATCCACTATATTTGACATGAAACACACCGTGTTAAGACAATACAACCACTCTATCTGACAGCATAACTTCCATAATCTGTATCAGTGTGATAACTCCCATTCTATCAATGATATACCACACACTGTATGCAGGTCACCACACATACTATATGTATAGAACACTATGCAGTATATACGACATCACACCCACACTGGGTGACATCAAGTGACTCTATTCATGACATCAAATTTTCTTTATCTCACATCACACCCTTTATATCTGACAGCACATCCACTATTCCTGTGTCATCACACACAGATTATCGATCATATAACACCCACTGTATATATGATATCACAGCCACAATATCTATGACATCTTTTGAACTACATAGGACATCACATCCACTCTGTATGATATCACACCACTCTATGACATCACACACACTGTTGTCATGTCATCAACCCAGTATATCTGACATCGCATCCACTGTACCTGGGTCATTACTGAGTATATTGATTATACCACACCAGCATTATGTGTGATATCAAACCCACTATACGTATGACATCCTATGATTAATTTGTGACATAACACCCACTCTTTCTGACATCAAAGGACTGTATTCATGGCAACACACCCACTCGATTCATGACACCACACCCGCTCTATAGGACATCACATAAACTGTACTTGTGACATCACAGCCACTGTAATTATGACAAGACACCTACTATGCTTTAGACACCATACTCAGTAAAAATAACATCTCACTTGGTATATGAGTGGGAACACTACCACTGTATCCCATGTCATGGCACATACTACGTTTAGGACATCATATCCACTATATACGTTCTCACCCACACTGTGTGTATGACTACACAAGCTCTATGTCTGTCTTGAAACCCGTTCTAACTGCCATCACATCCACTATATATGTCATCACACCCACTTTGTCGACGCCATCACACCAACTATGTAGGAGATCACAGGTGGCATATGTATGCCATCAGATGCACTACACATGACATCATATCCACACTCTATGACAACAATCCTCAGTATTTATGACATCACATGCAGTGTATTCATGACATCACACGCATTGTGTACGATATGACATTTCATCTACTGTGTATGATATCACATTCACTATATAAGTGACATCATACAATGACTCTATCTATGACATCACACACTCTACCTTTATGAACTTATCTACTTGATATGGCATCACACACAGTGTTATGAGAACAGAACCGTTGTGTCCTTCACAGACACCATATCTGATATCACACCGACTGTATCTGTATCATCACTGCAAATGCAATCAATTTTATCAAACCCAGTGTATGTATGACATCACCTCCACTATATGTATGAAATCATATGTAACACCTATGACATCAAATCCACTCTTTACGACATCACACCACTTTATTTATGACATCACGTCCACTATATCTGACCTCACATCAACTGGATCTGTGTCATCAGACCCAGTCTATCAATGATATCACAAACAATATATATATGATATATCACATCCAGTATACGTGTGACATCCTATCCACTTTATTTATGACACCACAACCACTCTGTATAACATCAAAACCCTCTGTGTTTCTGACACCACACTTGGCATATGTATGATATCATTTGCACTGTAGATGGCATCTCATCATCCTCTTTATAACAGCAAACCACAGTATTTATGATGTCACATCCACTTCAGACATGACGTCTCACCCACTATACGGGACAGCACACCCACTGTATCTTTGCCATCACAAACTCTCCACTGATATCACACGCACTTTGATGTGACATCACACCCACTATATACGTGTCATCAGTTGCACTCTATAACATCACATCTACTCCTTAAGTCTTCACACTACTGCACTTATGACGTCACAACCTCTATATATGAAACCACATCCAGTACGCAGGGCAATATATACCCTATACATGCGACATCACAGCAAATACTCTGTGTCATCACACCCACTGTATTGACAACGTCACACCTACTCTTTGTATGACATCACATTCTGCGTATGTATAGCATTTTGCACTGTAGAAGACATCACATCCTCACGTTATGACATCAAACCACCATTTCTAAGGCATCACACACAGTATATTTGACATCATATCCACAGTATCTCTGTCATCACATCCACTGTTTTGATGATATCACAACAAGTGTATCTATGAGATCTCATCCGCTATATATGATGACATCATATCCATTGTATACAATACATATTCAAAAGTTTTGTTCGTCACTACCACTGTATCTGTGTCTCACACCCACTCTTTCATCTTATCACACCCTTTGTATGTATGACATCACACCAATGTTTGCGTACCATCATAAACACTGTTTAAGGCATCACATCCACATTTTATGACATGACACCACATTATTTATGACATCGCATGCACTGTACTCATGACATCACTCCAAATATATCTGACATTGCATCCACTGTATCTGTGTCATCACAACCACTCTAATGATGATCTCAGACCAACTGTACGCATGACATCACACCCATTTTATGTATGATATCTTACGCACTATACATAACGTCGCATCCACTCTTTTATGACCTCACACCATTGTAGTCATCGCATTACCTCCATTGCATTCGTGGCATCACAGACACTATAGATGAGATCACACACATGACAACACAAACGTTATATCTGCCATCTCACCCATTGTATCTGAGACTACATCCACTGTATCTGTGTTCTCAAACCCAGTGTATCAATTATACCACACCCACTCTCTGGACGATATCACACACACTCTGTGTATGACAGCATATTCAGGATGAATGATATGACATAAACTCTTTATGACATCACAGCCCTATATGTATGACATCACAGCTAGTATATTTATGACATCATATCAAATATTTATGATATCACACATACTGCTTTCAAGAAAATGCATCGTCTATACCTGATATCTCACCCACTATATTTGACATCACTGCCACTGTATTTGTGCCATCACACTAATGTGTACACGTGTAAACATGTGTATCGATGTACCTCTGTGTCGATGACATCACAACAAGTATGTAAGCTATGACACGGCACACTTATGACATCATACACATTCTACATGACATCACATTCACACTTTATGACATCAATGATCAGTATTTATGACATCACAGACACTGCATTCATGACATCAGATCCCCTCTATATGACATCACATCCACGGTTTATACCATCTCATCCCCTATACCTGTGACATCACAGCCCTCCATCTGTACCATCACATCCACTATGGTTCTGAATTCATATCCACTATATTTGACATGAAACACACCGTGTTAAGACAATACAACCACTCTATCTGACAGCATAACTTCCATAATCTGTATCAGTGTGATAACTCCCATTCTATCAATGATATACCACACACTGTATGCAGGTCACCACACATACTATATGTATAGAACACTATGCAGTATATACGACATCACACCCACGCTGGGTGACATCAAGTGACTCTATTCATGACATCAAATTTTCTTTATCTCACATCACACCCTTTATATCTGACAGCACATCCACTATTCCTGTGTCATCACACACAGATTATCGATCATATAACACCCACTGTATATATGATATCACAGCCACAATATCTATGACATCTTATGAACTACATAGGACATCACATCCACTCTGTATGATATCACACCACTCTATGACATCACACACACTGTTGTCATGTCATCAACCCAGTATATCTGACATCGCATCCACTGTACCTGGGTCATTACTGAGTATATTGATTATACCACACCAGCATTATGTGTGATATCAAACCCACTATACGTATGACATCCTATGATTAATTTGTGACATAACACCCACTCTTTCTGACATCAAAGGACTGTATTCATGGCAACACACCCACTCGATTCATGACACCACACCCGTACTCTATATGACATCACATACACTGTACTTGTGACATCACAGCCACTGTAATTATGACAAGACACCTACTATGCTTTAGACACCATACTCAGTAAAAATAACATCTCACTTGGTATATGAGTGGGAACACTACCACTGTATCCCATGTCATGGCACATACTACGTTTAGGACATCATATCCACTATATACGTTCTCACCCACACTGTGTATGACTACACAAGCTCTATGTCTGTCTTGAAACCCGTTCTAACTGCCATCACATCCACTGTATATGTCATCACACACACTTTGTCGACGCCATCACACCAACTATGTAGGAGATCACAGGTGGCATATGTATGCCATCAGATGCACTACACATGACATCATATCCACACTCTATGACAACAATCCTCAGTATTTATGACATCACATGCAGTGTATTCATGACATCACACGCATTGTGTATGATATGACATTTCATCTACTGTGTATGATATCACATTCACTATATAAGTGACATCATACAATGACTCTATCTATGACATCACACACTCTACCTTTATGAACTTATCTACTTGATATGGCATCACACACAGTGTTATGAGAACAGAACCATTGTGTCCTTCACAGACACCATATCTGATATCACACCGACTGTATCTGTATCATCACTGCAAATGCATCAATTTTATCAAACCCAGTGTATGTATGACATCACCTCCACTATATGTATGAAATCATCATATGTAACACCTATGACATCAAATCCACTCTTTACGACATCACACCACTTTATTTATGACATCACGTCCACTATATCTGACCTCACATCAACTGGATCTGTGTCATCAGACCCAGTCTATCAATGATATCACAAACAATATATATATGATATCACATCCAGTATACGTGTGACATCCTATCCACTTTATTTATGACACCACAACCACTCTGTATAACATCAAAACCCTCTGTGTTTCTGACACCACACTTGGCATATGTATGATATCATTTGCACTGTAGATGGCATCTCATCCTCTTTATAACAGCAAACCACAGTATTTATGATGTCACATCCACTTCAGACATGACGTCTCACCCACTATATGGGACAGCACACCCACTGTATCTTTGCCATCACAAACCTCTCCACTGATATCACACGCACTTTGATGTGACATCACACCCACTATATGTGTGTGACATCAGTTGCACTCTATAACATCACATCTACTCTTAAGTCTTCACAC
>JAJLRB010001003.1:0-25026 GCA_020976825.1 Odocoileus hemionus
TTGTGATGGCAAAGATACAGTGGGTGTGCTGTCCCGTATAGTGGGTGAGACGTCATGTCTGAAGTGGATGTGACATCATAAATACTGTGGTTTGCTGTTATAAAGAGGATGAGATGCCATCTACAGTGCAAATGATATCATACATATGCCAAGTGTGGTGTCAGAAACACAGAGGGTTTTGATGTTATACAGAGTGGTTGTGGTGTCATAAATAAAGTGGATAGGATGTCACACGTATACTGGATGTGATATCATATATATATTGTTTGTGATATCATTGATAGACTGGGTCTGATGACACAGATCCAGTTGATGTGAGGTCAGATATAGTGGACGTGATGTCATAAATAAAGTGGTGTGATGTCGTAAAGAGTGGATTTGATGTCATAGGTGTTACATATGATTTCATACATATAGTGGAGGTGATGTCATACATACACTGGGTTTGATAAAATTGATGCATTTGCAGTGATGATACAGATACAGTCGGTGTGATATCAGATATGGTGTCTGTGAAGGACACAACGGTTCTGTTCTCATAACACTGTGTGTGATGCCATATCAAAGTAGATAAGTTCATAAAGGTAGAGTGTGATGTCATAGATAGAGTCATTGTATGATGTCACTTATATAGTGAATGTGATATCATACACAGTAGATGAAATGTCATATCGTACACAATGCGTGTGATGTCATGAATACACTGCATGTGATGTCATAAATACTGAGGATTGTTGTGATAGGGTGTGGATATGATGTCATGTGTAGTGCATCTGATGGCATACATATGCCACCTGTGACCTCCTACATAGTTGGTGTGATGGCGTCGACAAAGTGGGTGTGATGACATATATAGTGGATGTGATGGCAGTTAGAACGGGTTTCAAGACAGACATAGAGCTTGTGTAGTCATACACACAGTGTGGGTGAGAACGTATATAGTGGATATGATGTCCTAAACGTAGTATGTGCCATGACATGGGATACAGTGGTAGTGTTCCCACTCATATACCAAGTGAGATGTTATTTTTTTACTGAGTATGGTGTCTAAAGCATAGTAGGTGTCTTGTCATAATTACAGTGGCTGTGATGTCACAAGTACAGTGTGTGATGTCCTATAGAGCGGGTGTGTGTCATGAATCGAGTGGGTGTGTTGCCATGAATACAGTCCTTTGATGTCAGAAAGAGTGGGTGTTATGTCACAAATTAATCATAGGATGTCATACGTATAGTGGGTTTGATATCACACATAATGCTGGTGTGGTATAATCAATATACTCAGTAATGACCCAGGTACAGTGGATGCGATGTCAGATATACTGGGTTGATGACATGACAACAGTGTGTGTGATGTCATAGAGTGGTGTGATATCATACAGAGTGATGTGATGTCCTATGTAGTTCATAAGATGTCATAGATATTGTGGCTGTGATATCATATATACAGTGGGTGTTATATGATCGATAATCTGTGTGTGATGACACAGGAATAGTGGATGTGCTGTCAGATATAAAGGGTGTGATGTGAGATAGAAAATTTGATGTCATGAATAGAGTCACTTGATGTCACCCAGTGTGGGTGTGATGTCGTATATACTGCATAGTGTTCTATACATATAGTATGTGTGTGACCTGCATACAGTGTGTGGTATATCATTGATAGAATGGGAGTTATCACACTGATACAGATTATGGAAGTTATGCTGTCAGATAGAGTGGTTGTATTGTCTTAACACGGTGTGTTTCATGTCAAATATAGTGGATATGAATTCAGAACCATAGTGGATGTGATGGTACAGATGGAGTGGCTGTGATGTCACAGGTATAGGGGATGAGATGGTATAAACCATGGATGTGATGTCATATAGAGGGGATCTGATGTCATGAATGCAGTGTCTGTGATGTCATAAATACTGATCCTTGATGTCATAAAGTGTGAATGTGATGTCATGTAGAATGTGTATGATGTCATAAGTGTGCCGTGTCATAGCATACATACTTGTGATGTCATCGACACAGAGGTACATTCGATACATATGTTTACACGTGTACACATTAGTGTGATGGGACAAATACAGTGGCAGTGATGTCAAATATAGTGGGTGAGATATCAGGTATAGACGATGCATTATCTTGAAAGCAGTATGTGTGATATAATAAATATTTGATATGATGTCATAAATATACTAGCTGTGATATCAAACATATAGGGCTGTGATGTCATAAAGATTTTATCTCATATCATTCATCCTGAATATGCTGTCATAAACTGAGTGTGTGTGATATCGTCCAGAGAGTGGGTGTGTGTATAATTGATACACTGGGTTTGAGAACACAGATTCAGTGGATGTAGTCTCAGATACAATGGGTGAGATGGCAGATATAACCTTTGTGTTGTCACGTGTGTGATCTCATCTATAGTGTCTGTGATGCCACGAATGCAATGGTGGTAAAGCGATGACTACAATGGTGTGAAGTCATAAAGAGTGGATGCGACGTTATGTATAGTGCGTAAGATATCATACATAAAATGGGTGTGATGTCATGCGTACAGTTGGTCTGAGATCATCATTAGAGTGGTTGTGATGACACAGATACAGTGGATGCAATGTCAGATATATTTGGAGTGATGTCATGAGTACAGTGCATGCGATGTCATAAATAATGTGGTGTCATGTCATAAAATGTGGATGTGATGCCTTAAACAGTGTTTATGATGGTACGCAAACATTGGTGTGATGTCATACATACAAAGGGTGTGATAAGATGAAAGAGTGGGTGTGAGACACAGATACAGTGGTTGTGACGTAACAAAACTATTGAATATGTATTGTATACAATGGATATGATGTCATCATATATAGGGTGAGATCTCATAGATACACTTGTTGTGATATCATCAAAACACAGTGGATGTGATGACAGAGATACTGTGGATATGATGTCAAATATACTGTGTGTGATGCCTTAGAAATGGTGGTTTGATGTCATAACGTGAGGATGTGATGTCTTCTACAGTGCAAAAAAATGCTATACATACGCAGAATGTGATGTCATACAAAGAGTAGGTGTGACGTTGTCAATACAGTGGGTGTGATGACACAGAGTATTTGCTGTGATGTCGCATGTATAGGGTATATATTGCCCTGCGTACTGGATGTGGTTTCATATATAGAGGTTGTGACGTCATAAGTGCAGTAGTGTGAAGACTTAAGGAGTAGATGTGATGTTATAGAGTGCAACTGATGTCACACGTATAGTGGGTGTGATGTCACATCAAAGTGCGTGTGATATCAGTGGAGAGGTTGTGATGGCAAAGATACAGTGGGTGTGCTGTCCCGTATAGTGGGTGAGACGTCATGTCTGAAGTGGATGTGACATCATAAATACTGTGGTTTGCTGTTATAAAGAGGATGAGATGCCATCTACAGTGCAAATGATATCATACATATGCCAAGTGTGGTGTCAGAGACACAGAGGGTTTTGATGTTATACAGAGTGGTTGTGGTGTCATAAATAATGTGGATAGGATGTCACACGTATACTGGATGTGATATCATATATATATTGTTTGTGATATCATTGATAAACTGCGTCTGATGACACAGATCCAGGTGATGTGAGGTCACATATAGTGAACGTGATGTCATATATAAAGTGGTGTGATGTCGTAAAGAGTGGATTTGATGTCATAGGTGTTACATATGATTTCATACATGTAGTGGAGGTGATGTCATACATACACTGGGTTTTGATAAAATTGATGCATTTGCAGTGATGATACAGATACAGTTGGTGTGATATCAGATATGGTGTCTGTGAAGGACACAACGGTTCTGTTCTCATAACACTGTGTGTGATGCCATATCAAGTAGATAAGTTCATAAAGGTAGAGTGTGTGATGTCATAGATAGAGTCATTGTATGATGTCACTTATATAGTGAATGTGATATCATACACAGTAGATGAAATGTCATATCTTACACAATGCGTGTGATGTCATGAATACACTGCATGTGATGTCATATAAATACTGAGGATTGTTGTGATAGGGTGTGGATATGATGTCATGTGTAGTGCATCTGATGGCATACATATGCCACCTGTGATCTCCTACATAGTTGGTGTGATGGCGTCGACAAAGTGGGTGGGATGACATATACAGTGGATGTGATGTGATGGCAGTTAGAACGGGTTTCAAGACAGACATAGAGCTTGTGTAGTCATACACACAGTGTGGGTGAGAACGTATATAGTGGATATGATGTCCTAAACGTAGTATGTGCCATGACATGGGATACAGTGGTAGTGTGTTCCCACTCATATACCAAGTGAGATGTTATTTTTACTGAGTATGGTGTCTAAAGCATAGTAGGTGTCTTGTCATAATTACAGTGGCTGTGATGTCACAAGTACAGTGTATGTGATGTCCTATAGAGCGGGTGTGGTGTCATGAATCGAGTGGGTGTGTTGCCACGAATACAGTCCTTTGATGTCCGAAAGAGTGGGTGTTATGTCACAAATTAATCATAGGATGTCATACGTATAGTGGGTTTGATATCACACATAATTCTGTTGTGGTATAATCAATATACTCAGTAATGACACAGGTACAGTGGATGCGATGTCAGATATACTGGGTTGATGACATGACAACAGTGTGTGTGATGTCATAGAGTGGTGTGATATCATACAGAGCGGATGTGATATCCTATGTAGTTCAAAAGATGTCATAGATATTGTGGCTGTGATATCATATATACAGTGGGTGTTATATGATCGATAATCTGTGTGTGACGACACAGGAATAGTGGATATGCTGTCAGATATAAAGGGTGTGATGTGAGATAAAGAAAATTTGATGTCATGAATAGAGTCACTTGATGTCACCCAGTGTGGGTGTGATGTCGTATATACTGCATAGTGTTCTATACATATAGTATGTGTGTTGACCTGCATACAGTGTGTGGTATATCATTGATATAATGGGAGTTATCACACTGATACAGATTATGGAAGTTATCCTGTCAGATAGAGTGGTTGTATTGTCTTAACACGGTGTGTTTCATGTCAAATATAGTGGATATGAATTCAGAACCATAGTGGATGTGATGGTACAGATGGAGTGGCTGTGATGTCACATGTATAGGGGATGAGATGGTATAAACCATGGATGTGATGTCATATAGAGGGGATCTGATGTCATGAATGCAGTGTCTGTGATGTCATAAATACTGATCCTTGATGTCATAAAGTGTGAATGTGATGTCATGTAGAATGTGTATGATGTCATAAGTGTGCCGTGTCATAGCATACATACTTGTGATGTCATTGACACAGAGGTACATCGATACATATGTTTACAGGTGTACACATTAGTGTGATGGGACAAATACAGTGGCAGTGATGTCAAATATAGTGGGTGAGATATCAGGTATAGATGATGCATTGTCTTGAAAGCAGTATGTGTGATATAATAAATATTTGATATGATGTCATAAATATACTAGCTGTGATATCAAACATATAGGGCTGTGATGTCATAAAGATTTTATCTCATATCATTCATCCTGAATATGCTGTCATAAACTGAGTGTGTGTGATATCGTCCAGAGTGTGGGTGTGGTGTAATTGATACACTGGGTTTGAGAACACAGATTCAGTGGATGTAGTCTCAGATACAATGGGTGAGATGGCAGATATAACCTTTGTGTTGTCACGTGTGTGATCTCATCTATAGTGTCTGTGATGCCACGAATGCAATGGTGGTAATGCGATGACTACAATGGTGTGAAGTCATAAAGAGTGGATGTGATGTTATATATAGTGCGTAAGATATCATACATAAAATGGGTGTGATGTCATGCGTACAGTTGGTCTGAGATCATCATTAGAGTGGTTGTGATGACACAGATACAGTGGATGCAATGTCAGATATATTTGGAGTGATGTCATGTGTACAGTGCATGCGATGTTATAAATAATGTGGTGTCATGTCATCATAAAATGTGGATGTGATGCCTTAAATAGTGTTTATGATGGTACGCAAACATCGGTGTGATGTCATACATACAAAGGGTGTGAGAAGATGAATAAGTGGGTTTGAGACACAGATACAGTGGTTGTGAGGTAACAAAACTATTGAATATGTATTGTATACAATGGATATGATGTCATCATATATAGCGAATGAGATCTCATAGATACACTTGTTGTGATATCATCAAAACAGTGGATATGATGACAGAGATACTGTGGATAAGATGTCAAATATACTGTGTATGATGTCTTAGAAATTGTGGTTTGATGTCATAACGTGAGGATGTGATGTCTTCTACAGTGCAAAATGCTATACATACGTAGAATGTGATGTCATACAAAGAGTAGGTGTGACGTTGTCAATACAGTTGGTGTGATGACACAGATTATTTGCTGTGATGTCTCATGTATAGGGTATATATTGCCGTGCGTACTGGATGTGGTTTCATATATAGAGGTTGTGACGTCATAAGTGCAGGAATGTGAAGACTTAAGGAGTAGATGTGATGTTATAGAGTGCAACTGATGTCACACGTATAGTGGGTGTGATGTCACATCAAAGTGCATGTGATATCAGTGGAGAGGTTGTGATGGCAAAGATACAGTGGGTGTGCTGTCACATATAGTGTGTGAGACGTCACGTCTGAAGTGGATGTGACATCATAAATACTATGGTTTGCTGTTATAAAGATGATGAGATGCCATCTACAGTGCAAATGATATCATATATATGCCAAGTGTGTTGTCAGAAACATAGAGAGTTTTGATGTTATACAGAGAGGTTGTGGTGTCATAAATAAAGTGGATAGGATATCACAGGTATACTGGATGTGATATCATATATATATTGTTTGTGATATCATTGATAGACTGAGTGTGATGACACAAATCCAGTTGATGTGAGGTCAGATATAGTGGACGTGATATCATAAATAATGTGGTGTGATGTCGTAAAGAGTGGATTGATGATGTCATAGGTATTACGTCTGATTTCATACATATAGTAGGGTTGATGTCATACATACACAGGGTTTGATAAAAATGATACATTTGCTGTGATGACACAGATACAGTCGATGTGTTATCGGATATGGTGTCTGTGAAGGACACAACGGTTCTGTTCTCATAACACTGTGTGTGATGCCATATAAAGTAGATAAGTCGTAAAGGTAGAGTGTGTGATGTCATAGATAGAGTCATTGTATGATGTCACTTATATAGTGAATGTGATATCATACACAGTAGATGAAATGTCATATCGTATATAATGCGTGTGATATCCTGAATACAGTGCATGTGATGTCATAAATACTGAGGATTGTTGTCATAGAGTGTGGATATGATGTCATGTGTAGGGCATCTGATGGCATACATATGCCACCTGTGATCTCTTACATAGTTGGTGTGATGGCGTCGACAACGTGGGTGTGATGACATATACAGTGGATGTGATGGCAGTTAGAACGGGTTTCAAGACAGACATGGAACTTGTGTAGCCATACACACAGTGTGGGTGAGAACGTATATAGTGGATATGATGTCCTAAACGTAGTATGTGCCATGACATCGGATACAGTGGTAGTGTTCCCATTCATATACCAAGTGAGATGTTATATTTACTGAGTATGATGTCTAAAGCATAGTAGGTGTCTTGTCATAATTACATTGGCTGTGATGTCACAAGTAGATTGTATGTGATGTCATATACTGTGGGTGTGGTGTCATGAATAGAGTGGTTGAGTTGCCATGAATACAGTCTTATGATGTCATAAAGAGTGGGTGTTATCTCACAAATTAATCATTGGATGTCATACATATAGTGGGTGTGATATCACACATAATGCTGGTGTGGTATAATCAATATACTCAGTAATGAACCAGGTACAGTGAATGCGATGTCAGATATACTGGGTGTGATCACATGAGAACAGTGGGTGTGATGTCATAGAGTGGTGTGATATCATACAGAGTGGTGATGTGATGTCATATGTAATTCATAAGATGTCATACACTTTGTGGCTGTGGAATCATACATAAAATGGGGGTTACATGATCGATAATCTGTGTGTGATGACACAGGTACAGTGGATGTGCTGTCAGATATAAAGGGTGTGATGTGAGATAAAGCAGACTTGATGTCATGAATAGAGTGTTTTGATATCATACAGCGTGGGTGTGTTGTCGTATACAGTGCATATTGTTCCATACATATAGTATGTGTAATATCCTACAAACAGTGTGTGTTATATCATCGATAGAGTCTGTGTGATCACACAGATACATATATGCAGGTTCTGATGTCTGGCAGAGAGGTTGTATTGTCTTAACACGGTGTATTTCATGTCAAATATAGTGGATATGAATACAGAACCATCGTGGATGTGATGGTACAGATTGAGTGGCTGAGATGTCACAGGTATAGGGGATGAGATGTCATAAACCGCGCATGTGATGTCATATAGAGGGGTCTGATGTCATGAGTGCAGTGTTTTTGATGTCATAAATACTGATCCTTGATGTCATAAGATGTGAATGTGATGTCATGTAGAATGTGTATGATGTCATAAGTGTGCCGTGTCATAGTTTACATACTTGTGATCTCATCGACACAGAGGTAGATCGATACATGTTTTACACGTGTACACATTTGTGTGATGGCACAAATACAGTGGCAGTGATGTCAAATATAGTGGGTGAGATATCAGGTATAGACGATGCATTGTCTTGAAAGCAGTATGTTTGATATAATAAATATTTGATATGATGTCATAAATATACTAGCTGTGATGTCATACATATATGGCTGTTATGTCATAAAGACTTTATATCATATCATGCATCCTGAATATGCTGTCATACACAGAGTGTGTGTGATATCGTCCAGAGAGTGGGTGTGGTATAATTGATACACTGGGTTTGAGAACACAGATACAGTGGATATAGTCTCAGATACAATGGTGAGATGGCAGATATAACCTTTGTGTTGTCATGTGTGTGATCTCATCTGTAGTGTCTGTGATGCCCCGAATGCAATGGAGGTAATGCGATGACTGCAATGGTGTAAATTCATAAATGATTGATGCCATGTTATGTATAGTGCGTAAGATGTCATACATAAAATAGGTGTGATGTCATACGTACAGTTGTTCTGAGATCATCGTTAGAGTGGTTGTGATGACACAGATACAGTGGATGCACTGTCAGATATATTTGGAGTGATATCATGAGTACAGTGCATGCGATGTCATAATTAATATGGTGTCATGTTATAAAATGTGAATGTGATGCCTTAAATAGTGTTTATGATGGTACGAAAACAGGGGTGTGACGTCATACATACAAAGGTTGTGATAAGATGGAAAGAGTGAGTGTGACACAGATACAGTGGTTGTGAGGTAACAAAACTTGTGAATATGTATTGTATACAATAGATATGGAGTCATCATATATAGCGGATGAGATCACATAGATACACTTGTTGTGATATCATCAATACAGTGGATGTGATGACAGACATACCGTGGATATGATGTCAAATATACTGTGTGTGATGCCTTAGAAATGGTGGTTTCATGTCTTAACGTGAGGATGTGATGTCTTCCACACTGCAAAAATTCTATAAATACACAGAGTGTGATGTCACACAAAGTGTAGTGGTGACGAAGTCAATACATTGGGATGTGATGACACCGAATATTTGCTGTGATGTCACATGTATAGTGTGTATATTGCCCTACATACTGGATGTGGTTTCATATATAGAAGTTGTGACGTCATAAGTATACTAGTGTGAATACTTAAGCAGTAGATGTGACGTGACAGAGTGCAACTTATGTCACTCGTATAGTGGGTGTAATGTCACATCAAATTTCGTGTGATATCAGTGGAGAGGTTGTGATGGCAAAATTACAGTTGGTGTCCTGTCTCATATAGTGGGTGTGACATCATGTCTGAAGTGGATGTGACATCATAATACTGTGGTTTGCTGTTATAAAGAGAATGTGATGAAATCTACAGTGCAAATGATATCATACATAGGCCGAGTCTGGTATCAGCAACACAGAGGCTTGTGTGTTATACAGTGTGGGTGTGATGTCGTAAATATAGTGGATAAGATGTCACAAGTAAACAGGATGTGATATCATATATATATTGGTTGTGATATCATCGATAGACTGGGTTTGATGACACAGATCCAGTTGATGTGAGGTTAGATATAGTGGACGTGATGTCATAAATGAAGTGGTGTGATGTCGTAAAGAGAGGATGTGATGCATAGGTATTACGTCTGATTTCATACATATAGTAGAGGTGATGTCATACATACACTGGGTTTGATAAAAATGTTACATTTGCTGTGATGACACAGATAAAGTGGGTGTGATATCAGATATGGTGTCTGTGAAGGACACAACGGTTCTGTTCTCATAACACTGTGTGCGATGCCATATAAAGTAGATAAGTCGTAAAGGTAGAGTATGTGATGTCATAGATAGAGTCATTGTATGATGTCACTTATATAGTGACTGTGATATCATACACAGTAGATGAAATATCATATCGTACACAATGCATGTGATGTCATGAATACAGTGCATGTGATGTCATAAATACTGAGGATTGTTGTCATAGAGTGTGGATATGATGTCATGTGTAGGGCATCTGATGGCATACATATGCCACCTGTGATCTCTTACATAGTTGGTGTGATGGCGTCGACAACGTGGGTGTGATGACATATACAGTGGATGTGATGGCAGTTAGAACGGTTTCAAGACAGACATGGAACTTGTGTAGCCATACATACAGTGTGGGTGAGAACGTATATAGTGGATATGATGTCATAAACGTAGTATGTGCCATGACATCGGATACAGTGTTAGTGTTCCCATTCATATACCAAGTGAGATGTTATATTTACTGAGTATGATGTCTAAAGCATAGTAGGTGTCTTGTCATAATTACAGTGGATGTGACGTCACAAGTAGATTGTATGTCATGTCATATACAGTGGGTGTGGTGTCATGAATAGAGTGGTTGAGTTGCCATGAATACAGTCTTGTGATGTCATAAAGAGTGGGTGTTATCTCACAAATTAATCATTGGATGTCATACATATAGTGGGTTTGATATCACACATAATGCTGGTGTGGTATAATCAATATACTCAGTAATGACCCAGGTACAGTGAATGCGATGTCAGATATACTGGGTGTGATCACATGAGAACAGTGGGTGTGATGTCATAGAGTGGTGTGATATCATACATAGTGGATGTGATGTCATATGTAATTCATAAGATGTCATACACATTTTGGCTGTGGAATCATACATACAATGGGGGTTACATGATCAATAATCTGTGTGTGATGACACAGGTACAGTGGATGTGCTGTCAGATATAAAGGGTGTGATGTGAGATAAAGCAGACTTGATGTCATGAATAGAGTGTTTTGATATCATACAGCGGGTGTGTTGTCGTATACAGTGCATATTGTTCCATACATATAGTATGTGTAATATCCTACAAACAGTGTGTGTTATATCATTGATAGAGTCTGTGTGATCACACAGATACAGATATGCAGGTTGTGATGTCAGACAGAGAGGTTGTATTGTCTTAACACTGTGTGTTTCATGTCAAATATAGTGGATATGAATTCAGAACCATAGTGGATGTGATGGTACAGATTGAGTGGCTGAGATGTCACAGGTATAGGGGATGAGATGTCATAAACCGTGCATGTGATGTCATATAGAGGGGTTCTGATGTCATGAATGCAGTGTTTTTGATGTCATAAATACTGATCATTGATGTCATAAAGTGTGAATGTGATGTCATATAGAATGTGTATGATGTCATATGTGTGCCCTGTCATGACTTGCATACTTGTTGTGATGTCATCGACACAGAGCTACATCGATACACACGTGTTTGTCATCTGTATGATGGCAAAAATACAGTGGCAGTGATGTCAAGTATAGTGGGTGAGATGTCAGGTGTAGACGTTGAATTGTCATGAAAGCAGTATGTGTGATATCATATATATATAGGATGTGATGTCATAAATATACTAGCTCTGATGTCATAACTATAGGGCTGTCATGTCATAAAGGGTTTATGCCATGTCATTCACCCTGAATACGGTGTCATAAGTAGAGTGTGTGTGACATCGTCCAGAGAGTGGGTGTGGTATAACTGATACACTGAGTTTGAGGACACAGATACAGTGGATGTAGTCTCAGATACAATGGGAGAGATGGCAGATGTAACGTTTGTGTTGTCATGTGTGTGATCTCATATATAGTGTCTGTGATGCCACGAATGCAATGGAGGAAATGCGATGAGTGCCATGGTGTGAAGTCATAAAGAGTGGATGCGACGTTTTGTATAGTGGCTAAGATGTCATACATAACATGTAAGGAGACTCGACTTGCTTGATGGATCTCGAGAAAGTCCCCAACAACACTGTCACATGTCTAGTTGGACCATGAGATCATACCAGCAACGAGAAGCAGCTCCATGTACCCAAAATCAACTCAAGATGAGGCCCGATTCCCCTGCACTGCATGCAGAGCAATTCCATGAGCCCCATGAAACATGTCAGGAGCCTCGACTTGCTTGATAGATCACGAGACAATCCGCAAAAACACTGTCACAAGTAGAGAGGGACCCTGAGGTCACACCAGCATCGCGAATGGGTTCCAAGTACCCCAAATCAACTCAAGATGAGGCCCGCTTCCCCTGAATTGACTCCAGAGCCATCCCCTGTTCCCCATCAAACACGACCCGTGGCTTGACTTCCTTTTGGCAACTCCAGAGGTTCCCGGAGAACAACGTGCCAAGTCTAGAGGAATACCAAGTTCAGCAGAGCAACTCAAGGAATGCTCCTTGTACCCTAAATTGCCTGAAATTGAGAGCTGATTCTCTGTCTTAGACTCAAGACGTAGGCCAACATTCCACAAGTCCCCTCACAAGGAGGCTTCTCTCAGCAATAGGTATGAGGGAGGGGCCCTGAGTTTGCTGCCTCAAGTGTCATATACACCGAGAAGCCGTGACTCGAAATGAGGCCGGGTTTCCTTGCAGTGGCTTGAATACAGGCTCATCTTTCATCTCACAAGGTGAAGGGATGTCTGCATCCCCTGTGGAGTCCCTAGAGAAAGCCCTAGATCCCCGACTCCTTTCGACAGAATGCCTCACATGCCTCTGACACCTCGAGAGGCATGCAGAGCTCACTGCTTCAAAAGGTGACGGTTCCTGACTCCTCTTGAACATTGACAGGAATCCCAGTATCACTGTGGCTACTGGAAAGGGCCCCTGGGTCTCCCGCCTCACCTCGAGAAGCGTCCCTTTTGCCCTTCCAAGCCTCGAAGAGATTCCTGAGGTGTCCCTCGTAACTCGACAGGAGTCCTGATGTCGCTGAACAAACACGAGGGTGGAAGGGCCATCCCCGCCATTACTCGAATGTACCCCAGGTCACCGCCGCAACTCGAGAAAAACCATGAGACTTCCCCCTCCAAGCGAGATGAGGCCCGATTCCCCTGCACTGCATGCAGAGCAATTCCGTGAGCCCCATGAAACATGTCAGGAGCCTCGACTTGCTTGATGGATCTCGAGACAATCCGCAAGAACACTGTCACAAGTATAAAGGGACCATGAGGTCACCCCCAACAATGCGAAGGAGCTCCATGTACCCCAAATCAACTTGAGATGAAGTCCGATTCCCCTTCATTGGCTCCAGAGCCAACCCGCATTCCCAATCAAACACAACATGTGGCTTGAGTTCCTTTAGGCAACTCCAGAGAATCTCCGAGAAAACCGTCCCAAGTCCAGAGGAACACCAAGTTCAGCAGAGCAAATCGAGAAAAGGTCCATGTAACACAAAATCATCTCAAGATGAGAGCACATTTCCTGGCTTTGACTCAAGAGGAAGGCCAACTTTCCACCAGCACATCAACAGGAGGTTCTCTCAGCTATAGCTATAAGTAGGTGAGAGGGACCCTGAGTTTGCTTCCTCAAATGGAATGAACAGCGTGATGCCCTGACTCGAAATAAGGCTGGATTTCCCTTCAGTGACTTGAATGCAGGTTCGTCTTTCATCTTCCAAGATGAAGGGATGTCTGAATCCCCTGTGGATACACTAGGGAAAGCACTAGTTCCCTGCTTCATCTCGACAGGATTCCTCACATCCCTTTGACAACTCGAGAGGAACGCAGAGTTCAATGCTTCAAAAGGACACAATGCCTGACCCATCTTTAAAATTGATAGGAATCCCAATATACCTGTGGCAACTGGAAAGGAACACTGGGTCTCCTGCCTCACCTCGAGAGGCCTCCCTATTGCCCTGCCAAGCCTGGAGGAGAATTCTGAAGTGTCCCTCACAACTAGACAGGAGCCCTGACGTTGCTGAACAAACACTAGTTTTGAAGGACCATCCCCGTCGTAACTCGAGATTATACCCCAGGTTCTTGCCGCAACCTGTGAAAAACCATGAGACTACCCCCTCACCACGAGAGGAGGCCCGATTCCCCAGGATTGCGTACAGAGGCATTCCATGTTCCACATCAAACACGAAAGGTGCCTTGAGTTCCTTGATGGAACTCCAGAGAGTCCGCAAGAACACTGTCACAAGTCTAGAGGGACCCTGATGTCACCGTAGCAACACGAAAGAGCTCCGTGAACCGCAAATAAAATCGAGATAAGGTCTGTTTCCCCTGCACTGCGTGCAGAGCTATTCCGTGTTCCACATCAAAGCAGAAAGGAGCCTTGACTTCCTTGATGGAAATCCAGAGTCCCGAAGAACACTGTCACAAATATAGAGGGATAGTGAAGTCACTGTAGAAACAAGAAAGAGATCCGTGTACCCCAAATCAACTCGAGATGAGGCCCTATTCCCCTGTTTTGGCTCCAGAGACATCCCGCCTTCCCCATCAAACAAGACAAGTGGCTTGACTTCCTTTAGGCAACACCAGAGATTCCTGGAGAACACCGTCCTAATTCTAGAGTAACACCAAGTATAGCACCGCAACTGGAGAAAAAAGCTCTGTGTACCACAAATCATCTCGAGATGAGAGCTGATTCCCTGGCTTCGACTCCAGAGGAATGCTAACTTTACACTAGGAACTCAACAGAAGGCTTATCTCAGCTAAATGTATGTGAGAAGGACCCTGAGTGTGCTTCCTCAAGTACAATAGACACCGAGATGCCCTGACTCGAAGTAAGGCCGGATTTCCCTGCAGTGACTTGAATGCAGGCTCGTCTTTCATTTCATTTCCCAAGATGAAGGGATTTCTGAATCCCCACTGGAGACACTAGAAAAAGTGCTAGTTCCCCGCCTCTCTACTCTAGGAGGCCTCACTTCCCTTTGAGAACTCGAGAGGAACACGGAGTTCAATGATTCAAAAGGACACGATGCCTGACTCCTCTTGAAAATTGATAGGAATCCCAATATCCCCGTGGCAATTGGGAAGGGAGCCTGCGTCTCCCGCCTCACCTCGAGAAGCTTCCCTATTGCTCTGCCAAGCCTCGAGGAGAATCCCAAGGTGTCCCTGGCAACTAGACAGGCGTCCTGATGCCGCTGAACCAACACGAGTTTCCAAGGGCCATCCCGGTCGTAACTCGAGAATGTTCCCCAGGTTCCCAATGAAACTCGAGAGAAGCCATGAGACATCTCCCTTGCCGTGAGATGAGGCCCGATTCCCTTACATTGCGTGCAGAGTAATTCCGTGTTCCCCGTCAAACAGGAAAGGAGACTTGACTTCTTTAAGGAATTTGATTATGTCCCCAAGAACATTTTCACAACACTAGAGGGATCCTGGGATCACCGCAGCAACACGAAAGAACTCTATGTATCCCAAATCAACTGGAGATGAGGCCTGATTCCCCTGCATTGGCTCCAGAGCCATCCCGCGTTCCAGACCAAACATGACAAGAGGCTTGACTTCCTTTAGGCAACTCCAGAGATTCCCCAAGAACACCGTCCCAAGTCTAGAGGAACACCAAGTATAGCACAGCAACTACAGAAAAGCTCTGTGTACCCCAAATCATCTCGAGATGACAGCTGATTCCCTGGCTTCTACTCAATACGAAGGCCAAATTTCCACAAGCACCTCAAGAGGAGGCTTCTCTTAGCTACAGGTATGTGAGAGGGACCCTGAGTTTGCTGCCTCAAGTGGAATGGACCCGGAGATGCCCTGACTCGAAATAAGGCCAGATTTCCCTGCTTTGACATGAATGCAGCCTCGTCTTTCATGTCACAAGATGAAGGGTTGTCTGAATGCCCTGTGGAGATCCTAGAGAAAGACCTTGTTCTCTGCCAAATCTCGACAGGGGGCCTCACATCCCTTTGACAACTCGAAAGGAATGCAGAGTACAATGCTTCAAAGGGGACTATGCTTGACTCCTCTTGAAAATTGATAGGAATCCCAATATCCCTGTGGCAACTGGAAAAGCAACCTTGGTCTTCCGACTCACCCCGAGAGGCGTCCCTATTGCACTGCCAAGCCTTGAGGAGAATCCGGAGCTGTCCCTCACAACTCGCCTGGAGTCCTGACGTCGCTGAAGAGACACGAGTTTTGAAGGGCCATCCCCGTCTTAATTCGAGAATATACCGCTGGTTCCCTGAAACTCAAAAAAGCCATGAGACATCCTCCTCGCCTCGAGATGAGGCTGGATTTCCCCTGCATTGGCTCCAGAGTCATGTTGCGTTCCCCATCAAACACGACAGGTGGCTTTACTTCCTTTAGACAATTCCAGAGATTCCTGGAGAACACCGTCTCAATTCTAGAGGAACACCAAGTATAGCACAGCAACTAGAGAAAAGCTGCATGTTCCACAAATTATCTCGAGATGAGAGCTGATTCCCTGGCTTCAAATCCAGAGGAATGCTAACTTTACACAAGCAAATCACCAAAGGGTTATCTCAGGTAGGGGTATGTGAGAGGGACCCTGAGTTTACTGGCTCAAGTGGAATGGACACCGAGAGGGTCTGAGTTGACATAAGGCCGGATTTCCCTGCAGTGGCTTGAATGCAGGCTCGTCTTTCATCTCACAAGATGAAGAGATGTCTGAATCCCCTGTGGAGACCCTAGAGAAAGCCCTAGTTCCCCGCCTCATCTCGACAGGTGGCCTCACATCCCTTTGTAAATTTGAGAGGCACGCTGAGTTCAATGCTTCAAAAGAACAGGATGCCTAACTCCTCTTGAAAATTGATAGGAAACCCAAAATCCCTTTGGCAACTGGGAAGGTAGGCTGTGTCTCCCGCCTCAACTCGACAGGCGTCCCTATTGCCCTGCCAAGCCTCAAGGAGAATCCCGAGGTGTCCCTGACAACTAGACAGTTGTCCTGATGTCGCAGAACCAACACGAGTTTTGAAGGGCCATCCCCGCCATAAATTGAGAACATACCTCAGGTTCCCACCGCAACTCGAGAAAAACCATGAGTCTTCCCCCTCGCCGCGAGATGACTCCCAATTCCCCTACTTTGATTGCAGAGCAAGTCCCGTGTTCCCCATCAAACATGAAAGGAGCCTTGACTTCCTTGATGGAACTCCAGAGAGTCCCCAAGAACACGTTTACAAGTCTAGATTCATCCTGAGGTCTCCACAGCAACACAAAAGAGCTCTGTGTACCCCAGATCAACTTGACATGAGGCCCGATTCCCCTGCATTGGCTCCAGAGCCATCCTGCATTCCCCATCAAACATGACAAGTGGCTTGAGTTCCTTTAGGCAACTCCAGAGATTCCCCAAGATCACCGTCCCATGTCTAGAGGAGCAGCAAATTCAGCAGAGTAACTTGCAAAAAGCTCTGTATATGCCAAATCATCTCGAGATCACCTCCAGAGTGACACCCTTCACAGACCCTGAAGCGGGGGTCACATGGTCATGTTCACCAGGTAGTAACCCCTCCCAGTTCATGCACCTGCTCTCACACGTCAAAATTCTCCAGGTTAACAGCACTCCCATTTCTTGTACCTGGCATCACACATCCACAGTGTCCAGTGTGACCACATGTCTCAGGCTGTGTACCTGGTGTCATGTGGCCACAGTCTCCAGTGTGACTCCCCTGTTCCACCTAGGGTCACACATTCATAGATTCCAGGGTGACACCCCTTCTAGACCTTGCAGCTGTGGTTACACATCCACAGTCTCCAGTGTGACCCCACCTCACCAAACTTTGTACCTCAGTTTACTTGACCTGTCTCCAGGCTGTCCGCACATCTCAGACCCTGTACCTGGAGAAAAAGCAGGAGAGTATGGAAAAAGCTCTCAATAGCCAAAGCTAGAATGAACTAAGCAATCTAATTGGCTGGATTATAGCCAGAAGAAAGTGAAAGTGAAGTTGCTCAGTCGTGTCTGACTCTTTGCAACCCCATGGACTGTAAGCTATGAGGCGCCTCCATTCATGAAATTTTCCAGGCAAGAGTACTAGAGTGGGTTGCCATTTCCTTCTCCAGGGGATCTTCCCCACCCAGGGATTGAACCCGGGTCTCCTGCATTGCAAGCATATGCTTTTACAGGCTGAGCCACCAGGGAAGCTCCCAAAAGTTTAAAATAATTTTCAGGTGTCCAAACTGGTAAAAAATAAAAATTAGGTTTTATGAGTAATGTTGAATAAAAATCTCACACAGAAAGATTCTAAATAATTGATACAGACTCAGCTGTCCATCAAGTATATGAAGCTAACTCCCCTCTCCGCAAATGTGGGTCCTGCATTATGACTTCCTCCTTAATAAGGCGCTCAGGATGGGCGTGAGGAAAATCAACAATAAAGACAAATGACAAATGTTGGCGAAAGTGTACAAAATTGAAACTCAAAACTTTACTTGTGGAGAGGTAAAATGGTGCAATCAATGTGTGCAAAACCAGCATTTTCTTGAAAACATAAAAATGTAATTATATCACTCAGCAGTGGTCACAGGACTGGAAGAGGTTAGTTTTCATTCCAATCCCAAAGAAAGGCAAAGCCAAAGAATGTTCCAACTACCACACAGTTGCACTCATCTCACATGTTAACAAAGTAATGATCCAATTTCTCCAAGTCAGGCTTCAACAGTAAATGAACCATGAATTTCTAGATATTCAAGCTGGATTTAGAAAAGACAGAGGAACCAGAGATCAAATTGCCAACATCCGTTGGATCATTGAAAGAGCAAGAGAGAAAAACATCCAGAAAAAATATTTACCTCTGCTTTGTTAACCATGCCAAAGCCTTTGCCTGTGCAGATCACCACAAACTGTGGAACATTCTGAAAGATATGGGAATATCAGACCACCTTACCTGCCTCCTGAGAAATCTGTATGCAGGTGAAGAAGCAACAATTAGACCTAGACTTGGAACAATGGACTGGTTCCAAATCAGGAAAGGAGTACAGCACCCTGCTTATTTATCTTATATGCAGAGTATATCATGTGAAATCCCGGGGCTGGATGAGGCACAAGCTGGAATCAAAATTGCCAGGAGAAATATCAATAATTTCAGATACGCAGATGAACCACTCTTATAGCAGAAAGCAAAGAAGAACTAGAGTCTCTTGATGAAAGTGAAAGAGGAGAGTGAAAAAGTTGGCTTCAAACTCAGTATTCAGAAAACTAAGACCATGGCATCTGGCCCCATCACTTCATGGCAAATAGATGGGAAAACAATGGAAATGGCGACACACTTTATTGTGGGGTGGCTCCAAAATCACTGAAGATGGTGACTGCAGCCATGAACTTAAAAGACACCTGCTCCTTGGAATAAAAGTTAATGCCAACCTAGATCGCATATTCAAAAGCAGAGACATTACCAACAAAGGTTCATATACTCAAAGCTATGGTTTTTCCAATAGTCATGTATAGATGTTACTCCTGAACTACAAAGAAAACCGAGCACCGAAGAAGTGATGCTTTTGAACTGTGGTGTTGGAGAAGACTCTTGAGCATCACTTGGACTGCAAGGAGATCCAATAAGTCAATCCTAAGGGAAATCAGCCCGGAATATTCATTGGAAGACTGATGCTGAAGCTGAAACTGCGATACTTTGGCCACCTAATGTGAAGAACTGACTTATTGGAAAAGACCCTGATGCTGGGAAAGATTGAAGGCAGGAGCAGAAGGGGATAACAGAGGATGAGATGGTTGATGGCATCACCAACTCGATGGACATGAGTTTGAGCAAACTGCGGGAGTTGGTGATGGATAGAGAAGCCTGGTGTGCTGCAGTTCACGGGGTCACAAAGAGTCAGATATGACTGAGTGACTGAACTGAAATATCATATGTTTTGGTAACTCCACTCCTAGATATACATCCGAAGAATGTAAAAGAGGTGTTCACATATATAATTGTACACCAACATTTACAGCAGCAGTGTTCTTGATAGCCCAAGTTAAAAACAATTAAAATGTCCACCAACAAGTGAATGGAAGAGCAAATAGGGCAGTTCCATCCATGAGATGCATTACTCTGCCATATAAAGGAATATAGTAAAATAATGCCACAGCTTCAGAAAATAGTAGGGGGCTTTTCAAAAACTTACACACAGAGTTAACATAGAATCCGTCAATTCAGGTCCAGGTTATACACTCAAAATATTTAAAACCAAATACTGGAACAGATATTCAAACCCCATATTCATAGCAGCATTATTCATAGTAACCAAAAGGTGGAAGCAGCACAAGTGTTCAACAGATGACTGGATAAGAATGATGTAGTATATACAAAATGGGATATGATTCAACCTTTAAAAAAAAGATAACTCTCATACATGCTATAATGTAGATGTGACTTCAAGACATTAGGTGAAGTGAAACAGGCCTGACACAAAAGGAAAAATGTTCTATGATTCCACTAGTATGAGATATCCATATAAGACAAATTCCAAGTAGAATAAGATGGCCAGTGATTGGGGGTTGTGAGTATTTAATGGTTACAGTGTCACTTCAGGAAAAGCAAAAGATTCTGGAGAAGAATGGTGGGGAAATTTTAACAATGTGAATGCAGTTAATGCTATAGAAGTTCATACTTGAAATGACTCAAATAATAAATGTTGTTATATGTTTGTAAGCACAGTGAAAAAAAAAATGACACATGGCACAACATGGAAAAGCACTAAAAACATTCTCAGTGAAAGAAACCACACGGAAAAGCCACCCAGATCATAGTCATCTTGTCACTTTAAATCCATGAAGGTTTTTAACTTGAGGGAAAGCCCCATTGATGGCTCCAGAAAAAGAAAACTGCATTAAAATGAAGAAACACAGTTGCACAAAGCTTGGGCAGCTGATGAAAGTTGAACTGATCCTATGGATAGGATTGTAATGTGGAAACCATAATTATGCCCCATTTTGGGGTTATGGGCTGGTTCCCTGGGAAAGTGACCATGTTTTAGGTAAAACACATTGCAGCATTTGGTGTGAATGTAGAAAACTTTGTACCACTATTTAAAGTAGACGCGTTTGAAATTTTACTAGAAAGTAAGTTACTTTTCAATACAGCCATGTAAGTAACATGCCAGAAAATCAGAGATGACATCGAACATTGCAATAGAGGCCGAGAGTTAACCAAACCAAATTCAGCTAAAGTAGTTTGATGCTAATTGCCTTGTACTAGTCCACATGGTATTAAAAGACACCATAAGAAGAGTATGTTAATAGACACCATGCCCTGGGTGCTGTGGGTGACCAGATGGAATTGAAACTATGAGATGTCTTAACTCTAGTTTTCCGCATATCACTACACCAAAGCAACTGTCAGAACTAAAAAGCGAATTCACGGACTTGCCTGGCAGTCCAGGTGTTAAGACTGCACTTCCACTGCAGGGGTACAGGTTTGATCCTTGGTCAGGGAACTAAGAGCCAACATGTCGAGCTGCAGGGCCAAAAAGATAAAATAAATTAAAATAAAGAAAGTCAGCAGAACTGCAAGATCATTTGTAATTCTCTACACTAATAATGAACTATCAGAAAGAGAAATTAAGAAAATAATCCCTTTTACAATTGCATCCCCTTCCCCACATAACTAGAAATCTAACCAAGGACTTGAAATCCTGCAAGCTAAAAACTACAAGACAATGATCAAAGAAACTAAATGGACACTAGTAAAAAGATATCCCATGCTTATGGGTGAAAATACCATTAAAATATCCATTCTAACCAAAGCAACGTACACATTCATGCAATCACTGCCAACATTTCAATGCCACTTTTCACAGAAACAAAAGCAATCTTCACGTCTGTGTGGAGCCACAAAGGAACCAGAAGAGCCAAAGAGATCCTGAGAAAGCAGAACAGGCTGGTGGCATGTCTATACCTGACTTCAATCTAGAGTATGGACCTAAAGTCACCAGAAGACGTGTGAAATTGGCACAGAAATAGTCAAGAGAGCTCAGAAGTAAACCTACAGGTGCATGGTAATTAATTTACAAGAAAGGAACTAAGAACATACACATGGGAAACGATAGTACCGCCCCCCCCCATAAAGCGTGCTGGGAAAAATGGAAACCACACACCAAGGAACAATATAGGACACCATTTTATACCACAGACAAAAACTGACTAAAATCCCACAACTTTCCACATCAAACCCTAACACTCTTGGGTCCTCTTAAGACAGATTTTCAGCAACAGCCACACACAGAAGCTTCTTCCCAATTTTCCTCACTTTTTCTTTCAGCAGCACATCGTTGCAGGGACCTTGAGGAAACCAGATTCCCGTCAGACTCAACTGAAGCCCACAATGTCCCAAAGCTGAAGCAACAATGGGTTCTGAGGAGAACAGAGTCCTGTCAGCTTCAACTGAACCCCACAATGCCCCAAAATTGAAGTCCTAGTGGATCCTGAGGAGACTAGATTCCATCAGCCAAAACTAAACCCCACAATGCTCCAAAGTCAAAATACAATGGATCCTGTGGTGACCCATCTCCTGTCAGCCTGAACTGAACCCCACAATGTCACAAAGCTGAACCACCATAAGGTCCTGAGGAGATCAAATTCTATCAGCCTGAATTGAACCCCACAATGCCCCAAAGCTGAAACCACATTGGTCTTGTGGTGACCCATCTCGTGTCAGCCTGAACTGAACACCACAATGTCCCAAAGCTGAACCCCCAGCAGGTCCTGAGGAGACCAGATTCCATCAACTTGAACTAAACCCCACAATGCCCCCAAACTGAAGCCCCAGTGGGTTCTGAGGAGACCAGATTCCATCTCCCTGAACTGAACCTCACAGTATCCGGAAGCTGAAGCCCTAGTGGGTCCTGAGGAGACCAGAGTACTGTCAGTGGCCACCAACAGCCAGGTGTTCCAGCAGAGTGGTGAGTTCCCCCTGGGGTTAGAGGAGTGTCAGGGAGGCGGGCTCTTCATTATCACGAACAGGCGTGATCAAGAAGGTTTGCAGGTGCCAGGACAATGGCAAGAGAGATGAGCTCCAGCTCTGAGTATTCTTTTTTTTTTTTTCCATTTATTTTTATTAGTTGGAGGCTAATTACTTTACATCATTGCAGTGGTTTTTGTCATACATTGAAATGAATTAGCCATGGATTTATATGTATTCCCCATCCCGGTCCCTCCTCCCACCTCCCTCTCCACCCGATCCCTCTGGGTCTTTCCAGTGCACCAGGCCCGAGCACTTGTCTCATGCACCCAACCTGGGCTGGTGATCTGTTTCACCCTAGATAATATACATGTTTCAATGCTGTTCTCTTGAAACATCCCACCCTCGCCTTCTCCCAGAGTCCACAAGTCTGTTCTATACATCTGAGTCTCTTTTTCTGCTTTGCATAATATGGAGGCTAAACAACACGCTTCTGAATAACCAACAAATCATAGAAGAGATCAAAAAAGAAATCAAAATATGCATAGAAATGAATGAAAATGAAAACACAACAACCCAAAACCTATGGGACACTGTAAAAGCAGTGCTAAGGGTAAGATTCATAGCATTACAGGCCTACCTCAAGAAACAAGAAAAAAGTCAAATAAATAACCTAACTCTACACCTCAAGCAACTAGAGGAAGAAGAAATGAAGAAGGTTAGTAGAAGGAAAGAAATCTTAAAAATTAGGGCAGAAATAAATGCAAAAGAAACTAAAGAGATCATAGCAAAAATTAACAAAGCTAAAAGCTGGTTTTTTGAAAAAATAAACAAAATTGGCAAACCATTAGCAAGACTCATTAAGAAACAAGGGGAGAAGAACCAAATTAACAAAATTAGAAATGAAAATGGAGAGATCACAACAGACAACACTGAAATACAAAGGATCATAAGAGACTACTACCAGCAGCTCTATGCCAATAAAATGGACAACTTGGAAGAAATGGACAACTTGGAAGAAATGGACAAGTTCTTAGAGAAGTATAACTTTCCAAAACTGAACCAGGAAGAAATAGAAGATCTTAACAAAACGATCACAAGCAAGGAAATCGAAACTGTAATAAGAAATCTTCCAGCAAACAAAAGCCCAGGACCAGATGGCTTCACAGCTGAATTCTACCAAAAATTTAGAGAAGAGATAACACCTATCTTACTCAAACTCTTCCAGAAAATTGCAGAAGGTAAACTTCCAAACTCATTCTATGAGGCCACCATCACCCTAATTCCAAAACCAGACAAAGATGCCACAAAAAAAGAAAACTACAGGCCAATATCACTGATGAACATAGATGCAAAAATCCTTAACAAAATTCTAGCAAACAGAATCCAACAACATATTAAAAAAATCATACATCATGACCAAGTGGGCTTTATCCCAGGAATGCAAGGATTCTTTAATATCTGCAAGTCAATCAATGTAATACACCACATTAACAAATTGAAAGATAAAAACCATATGATTATCTCAATAGATGCAGAAAAAGCCTTTGACAAAATTCAACATCCATTTATGATTAAAACTCTCCAGAAAGCAGGAATAGAAGGAACATACCTCAACATAATAAAAGCTATATATGACAAACCCACAGCAAGCATCACCCTCAATGGTGAAAAATTGAAAGCTCTGAGTATTCTA
>JAJLRB010001004.1:0-25484 GCA_020976825.1 Odocoileus hemionus
AATTTTTTTTTTTTGAATTTTTAAGGGTTGCCCAGGTTTATTTTAAAAACGGGGTGTCATAAAAAGTGGTGTGATGTCGTAGAGTGGTTTGATGTCATAGGTGTTACATATGATTTCATACATATAGTGGAGGTGATGTCATACATACACTGGGTTTGATAAATTGATGAATTTGCAGTGGATGACACAGATACAGTCGTGTGATATCAGATATGGTGTCCTTTGAAGACACAACGGGTTCTGATCCTCTAACACTGTGTGGTGATGCCATATCAAAAAAAGTAGATAATCATAAGGTAGAGTTTTGTTAGTCATAGATAGAGTCATTGTATCATGTCACTTTATATAGTGAATGTGATATCAATACACATGTATATGAAATGTCCATAATCGTACACCTGAATGCGCTGTGAGTTGTCATGAATACACTGCATGTGATGTCATAACATAGCTGAGGATTGTTTGTCATCATGTCGTGAGTGGATATTGATGTTCATGTTTGTAGTGGCATTCTGATGGCATACATATGCCACCTGTCTGATCCGTTCCCCTACATAGTTGGTGGAGATGCAACAATCGACAAAGTGGGTGTGATGACATATACACGTGAGGATGTGATGGCAGTTTAGGAAACGGGTTTCAAGACCCGACATATGAATTTTTGGTGTAGTTCTAGTAGTCAATACCAACCCCAGTTGAGTATTGGTGTGAGGAACTGTATATGTAGTGGATATGAAGTCGTCTATGTAACGTAGTATGAAGGCACTATGACAATGTGGGATATACATGAGGTAGTGTGTCCGCACCTCAACATACCAAAGTGAGTATGTTATTTTTACCTGAGTATGGTGTCTAAAAGGCATAGTAAGGTGTCTTGTCTAAATTACAGTGGCTTGTGATGTCATCAAGTAACGCATGTATGTGTTGATGTCCTTATACAGCGGGTTGGGATTTGTCCCAAGAATTCGAGTGGGTGTGTTGCCATGAATACAGTTCCTGTTGATGTCAGAAAGAGTGGGTGTTCATGTCACAACAAATAAATCATAGGATGTCATACGTATATTGGGGTTTGATATCATACATAATGCTGGTGTGGTGATAATCAATATACTCAAGTAAAGTGACCCAGTAGTGTAAATGGATGCGATGTCAGTACTTTTTACTTGGGTTGATGACATGACAAACATGTGTGTGATGTCATAGAGTGGTCTGTGAATATCCATACAGGAGTGGATGTGATGTCTATCTATGTAGTTCAAAAATAAAAGATTGTCATAGATATTGTGGCTGTGATATCATATATACAGTGGGTGTTATATGATCGCAATAGATCTGAATCATCTGTGTGTGATTAAGACACAGGAATAGTGGATGTGCTGTCAGATAAAAGGGTGTGTGATGTCGAGATAGAAGAAATTTGAATGTCATGAATAGAGTCACTTGATGTCACCGGGACCAGCCAGACAGTGAGGAGCGTAGGGTGTGATGTCGAACTATATACTGGTCATAGTGTTCCATATACGATGATAGTATGTGTGGAGACCCTGCATATATGTGTCATGTTATCATTATCAATTGAAAGAATTGTGGAGTTATCACACTGATATCAGATATAAAGACGTAATGCTTTCCAGATAGAGTGGTTGTATTGTCCTTAAAACAACGGTGTGTTTCATGTCAAATATAAATAAGTGATATGACTTCAGAAACCATAGAGTGATGTGATGGTACAGATGGATGTGGCTGTGATGTCACAGGTATAATGGAATGAGAGGATGTTATAAACCGTGGATGTGATGTCCATATAGAGGGGATCTGATGTCATGAATGCAGTGTCTGTGATGTCATAAATACTGATCATGTGATGTCATGAAGTTTGGGAATTGATGAATTTACTTGTCATGTATAGATTAGATATGTGTAATGTATGTCATAAAGTGCTCCAGTTGTGTATTTGTCATAGCCTAGATATACTTGTGATTGTCATCGACACAGTGTAACCTACCCCCGGTACCCATCCGCACCAAGATGGTTACAATCGATACAAAACACAATGTTTACCTACCCCACGTGTGTTTACACAACTAAGTCTGTGATGGACAAATACAGTGGACAGTTTGAATGTCCAAAATATAGGTGGGTGAGATATTTCACTATAGATAGACGATGATATGCATTTTTTTCTTTGGTTGAAAGCAGTAATGTTGTTCCCTATCCATAATATTTATCAAATGCATATGTAATGTCCAGATATCATATAATACCTTAGCTATGATGAGAGTCCATTATTAATATGGCTCTTGTATGTGTGATGGCTTGTGATTGGTTTTTTTTTTGTGATTGTTTCATATCCATAAATAAGAGTTTTATAAAGTTGAATTATATGTCATAATAATTCATATCCTGAACACATGCCTGTTATATAATAAATTAATATATAACAACAAAGTGTGAGTGATATTTGTCCAGAAGAGTGAGGTTGTTGTGTATTAAAAAATGATACCAACTTGCGACTGTAACTCATGGGTTTTTGAGAACCACAAATAAAGTGGGATTGTAGTCTCCGGTTTACCAATGTGTGAGAGATGCAGCAGGATATACCGTTTGTGATTGACATGTGTGTTGTGATTCTCACCCTCATCTATAGTTGTTCTGGTGATGCCAGTGCCACGAATGCATAAATGGAGTTTAATGTGATGTAGACTGCAAACGGTTGTTGTGTCATGTAAAGAGGGTAGATGCGAACGTCATGAATATAACCACTACCAACTTTTTAACTTATCTTTAGCGTATAACTAATACTTACACTAACGTGCGTAAGATATGCATGAAAACCATTTTTAAAAATGGGGTGATGATGTCAACAATGCGTACAGTATGGTCAATGTGAAAAGAAATCATCAAATTAGAGTAGGTTGTGATGACACAGATACAGTGGATGCAATGTCAGATATATTTGGAGTGTCCGGATGCTCCAGATGAGTACACAGTGGAATAGATCTTGAGTCATAGTGATAATGTGGCGTCATGCTCTTCAAAAATGTGGATTGTGATGCCTGATTGAAACAGTGTTTATGATGGAATTAATGCAAATTCATTGGTTGTGATGTCATTTACATACCAAAGGGTCTGTGGACAAGATGAAAGCACGTGGGTACCACGTGGATGTCGAGTCACAGATAGAGTGGTTCTGAGAGTACAAATCTATTTGAATATGTTGTGTATTACACATGGATGTGATGTCATCATATATAGCGCGATGCGAATATCATAGATACTTGTGATATCATCAAAACACTGGATGTGATGACAGAGATACTGTGGATGTTAAAAAGTTGTATCTACAGTGTTGATGCATAAAGTAGATGTTTAATATGATAATAGTATGTATGTCAAAAATGGGATTCAAACAGTGTGATGCAGTATGCTGTGATGTCATGAATAATCTGTTGCATTGGGTTTCAAAGTGATATATGGTAGTGATGATGATATATGCACGTGTCCTATAGTGGTGTGATGCACACAGTGGTGTGTACATAGGGTGTGTGCAAGAACGGTTCGCCATAGTGGTAGTCACACGTGGGGAACATATGTGTGTGTTAAGAGTATGCATACGGGTAATTATTATGTTTCAACAAGGGATTATTTTACGAGATGGTGTCTAAATATAGTTCTCTATACTGGTGTTTAATGTGTATGTGATGTCTAAGACGGTGTGGTCAGAATAGTGGGTTGCATATATTTGAGTCGAAAGAGTGGTTATCAATAACATAGATTCATACTTAGTGGTTGTATACACATGGTTGTAATAATTTCGTATGCAGTACGTGGATCATTGTTGGGAATGCAACATTGTGTGATGCTAAGTGATATAGAGTGATGAGTCATGTTTAGCATAATGTGTGTGTATCAAATAAGGTGTTATGACAATGGTGTGAAGAAATGTGTTTCAAATAGGGTGTTGTGAGATAAATTTGATGTATGGATAGAGCACTTGATTCCCGTGGTGTGATGCATACAAGTGTTATCATATAGTGGTGACGACGGTTTTCAATAGATGGAGTTCCACTGTAAGATTGGTTTGTTAGATGGTATGACAGGGTTTATGTCATATATATGAATTAATATGATTGTGTAAGAGGTGTTGTCAATAAGGTGGATGTAAACTGATGTGAGTCTATAGAGGGTTGGCATGAAGAGTGTGTTGCAATACGTCTGATGTCAAAAGGTGGTTATGTCATGTAAATGTGTTGATTCAATGTGGTGTATACAATACTTGAGACGACAGGTAATATAAATGTTACTTACCTTGTGTGATGCAACAGTGGGTGATTCAATTATGGTGTATAGTAAGCTATTTTCTTAAACATATGGTGTATATACATAGTTGTGTAAAATGTGTGTTCAAATAAGGTGTATGTATAAATTAGTCATAATATATTGTGTACCGGTGTGTGTGTATCTGAAGTGTCTGTATAATTTACCTGGTTGGACAGATAGATGAGTTCAACTGTGAGATGGAGATAGTGTTTTATGTTACCTTTGTTCTGTAAATGAATGAGTAGGACAATGGTGTAGGTCAAGAGTGTGGAGTGTAATGCTAGATTATAAAGGGGTAGTCTAAGGGTTGAGTCATTGAGTGTTGTGATGCAAATAATGATGATGTCATTATTGGGTGATGTATGAGTAATGGCATGCTAATATGTGTGTCATCAAAAATGTATGTAGCTAACATGTTGATGGACAAACATGGTGATCAAATAAGGTGGAAAGTAAAGATGTTCGAAAGTGTGTGAAAATTTGATATGATTCAACATATTGATTCTCATTAGCGTATCAAGATATGTTATTCATCAACAAGTTACAGATGTGGAATATGTCAAATGTGTGTATTTACTGGGTTGAGAAGTAGGATGAGTTTCAATCAATTGCAATGCGAATTGTGTTCGGTAGTGGTTGTAATACAGTGGTGATGACAAGGTTTGCTATGTAGGTAAGGGTAATAGTTACTAAGGTTATTATTGTGCTCAATGGTAGTTAATTAGAGTGTGGATATAGTGATGAGTCAGATATGGTGAGTCAATCAGTGGTGTATAATAGGTTTGTGAAAATGTGGGTGTCTTCGTTAGTGGTGAAGTCTGTTACTGGTGTACAATAAAAGTGGTGTGAAAGAGGTGGATCATCTATGAAATATTTATGAGTTGGGTGACAAGAGTTGATTTAAAGTGGGTGGCAACAGTGATAGATGTCAAATATGGTGTATTATATTTTTTTTGATACTGATACTTCATGAACAATCAGATGTGAGTAAAGGATGAGTTTGTGGGTCAAGAGTATTTGATGTCAGGTTTAATATGATTCATACATATAGTGGAGGGATGTATATAAGGGTTTGATAAAATTGGCATTGCAGTATGATAAGATAAGCGGATACGATATGGTGGTGAAGACACAACGTTCTGTCTCATAACATGTTGTGATGCCAAAGTAATATTATAACGTAGAGTGGTGAGTCATAGATGGTCATGTATATGTCACTTTTAGAATGATATCAACACTAATGAAAGATATCGTACAATGCGTGTGTGTCAGAAACACTGCATTGATGTAATACGAGGTGTGTAATTTGGATAATGTCATGTGTAGTGGATTGTGGCATATATGCACTGTGATCTCCTACATAGTTGTGTGAGGTCAAAAAGTGGGTGTGACATATACAGTGGGGATGCGTTAGAGGTTTGAGACATAGGCTTTTAGTCATACACATGTGGTGAGAAATATAGTGGTTTGTGTCTAAGTAGTATGTGCATGACATGGGATACATGTATTTCCATCTTCCAAGTGAGATGTATTTTACGAATATTTAAAGCAAGTAGGTGTTTGTCATAATAGGCTGTAGTCACATACAGTGATTGATGTCTATAGAGCGGGTGGGTGTCATAACGAGTGGTGATTCATGAATACAGCCTTTATTCAGAAAAGTGGGTTGTCAAAATATCATGATGTATCGTATAGGGGTTTGATATACATAATGTGTGTGTATAATCAATATACATATGCCCATAGTGTGCGATTCGTAGTGGGTTGATACATACACAGGGTGTGATGTCATAATGGGTTTCATAATGATGGGCTATGTAGTTCACAGCATAGATATGTGGCTGTGATATACATATACGGGGTGTTATGATCAATTGGTTGTAACAGAAAGTGATGTCTTCATAAAGGTTGATTGAGATAAAATTTGATTCATAATAATCACTTGATGTCACCGCGGGTGTGATGTGTTATATGATGTGTTTATAATAAGTATGTGGTGAGATACAGGTGTGGTTATCATTGATAGATGGTTTCACAACAATTATGGATTTGGTGTAATAATGTTTTATTGTTTAACCGGTGTTTCATGTAAATATATGGATATGAATTCAAAACCCAAGTGGATGTGATGGACAGATGGGTGGGCTGGATGTCACGGAAGGGGAGAATGGTATAAACCGGGGATGTATGTCAATAAGGGTCTGTTCATGAAGCAGTTCTGGATGTCATAAATTGATCATTGATGTCAAAAATGTAATGTGGTGTCATGTAAATGTGTAAAATCAAAAGTGTCCCGTTCATAGCTTCAACTTGTGATGCATCGCACAGAGGTAAAACGAACACATGTTTACATGACACTTTATTGATGGCACAAATACAGGGGCAGTGATGTCAAATATATGGGTAAATCAGGTATAGACATGCTTTTTCTTAAAGCAGTATTTGATACAAAAAATTTTATATGATTCAAATTTTTTTAAAATACGTGAGTCAACATAAGGGCTTGATGTCAAAAGATTTATGTCATATCATTCTCCGAATATGCTTCAAACAAGTGTGTGAATCGCCCAAGAGTGGGTGGGGATAATTGATCCCCGGTTTGAGAACACAGATACGGATGTAGTCTCAATAACCATGGGAAGATGGCAGAAAAAGTTTGTTTTGTCATTGTGGTCTCATCTATAGTGCTGTGTGCCAAAATAAATGGGGGTAAGGTTTGCAAATGGTTAGGCATAAAGAGGATCACTTATGTAAAGTGCGAAAATCATACATAAAATGGGTGTGATTCAGCTCAGTTGGTCTGAGATCATCATTAAAAGGGTTTTGGATGACACAGATACAGGGGATCAATGTCAAATTTTGGAGATGTCATGAGTACAGTGCAGGATGTCAAAATAATGGGGCATGTCAAAAATGTGGATGTGTCCTTAACTTTTATGAGGTACCAAACATTGGTGATGTCTACATAAAAAGGGTGTGATAAGATGAAAGAGGGGGTGTGAGACACAGATACAGGGGTAGTGACGTAACAAAACTTTTGAATATTATTGTATCAAGGGGATAGATCTCATAATAGCGGATACTCAAGATACCCCCTTGTTGTGATATCACAAAACAGGTTTTGATGACGAGATACGTGGATAGAGTAAAATATACGTGTGGATCCCTTTAAAAATTTGGGGTTTGATTCAAACGGAGGATTGATGTTCAAACAGTGAAAATGCAAAAACATACGCAGAATGTGTTTTCCCATACAAAGAGTAGTTTTGACTTTTTCAATAAGTGGGTGTGATGACAAGATATTTGCTGTGATTCGCAGTATAGGATATTTTGCCCTGCGACTGGATGGGTTTCATAAAAGGGGTTGTGACGTCATAAGTGAGAGTGGAAGACTTAAGGAGAGAGTATTTTAAGAGGAAATGATGTCAACACGTATATGGGTGTATGTCACAAAAATGCGTGTGAAAATCATTGGAAGGTTGTGAGGCAAAGATAAAGGGGGTGTGCTGTCCCGAAAGGGGGGATCTTCCCGAAGGGGATTGAAACATAAATACTGTGTTTTGCTGTTATAAAGAGGAGAGATCCACACCAGTGCAAATGATATCAAAAAATTTGCCAAGTGTGTGTCAGAAACACAGAGGGTTTTTGATTTTAAACAAGGGTGTGGTGTCATAAAAAAAGTAAAGGGGATGTCACACGAAACGGGATTGAAGCATATTATTTTTTGTTATCATTGATAACTGGGTCGATGACACAGATCCATTGAGTGAGTCAGATATATGGACGGATGTCATAATAAAGTGGGGGAATGCCGTAAAGAGGGGATTGATGTCATAGGTGTTACATATAATTTCATACATAAGTGGAGGTGAGTCAAAAAGGGGTTTGATAAATTGATGATTTGCATGAAATACAGAAAAGTCGGTTGAATAAATATGTGTTGTGGGGGACACAAATTCGTCCTAACATGGGTGAGCCATATCAATAGAAAAGTTCATAAAGGTAGAGTTTGTGATGTCATAAAAAGGGTCTTTATGATGTCACTTATATAGTGAATGTGATATCATACACATAGATAAATGTCATTCGTCACAATGGTGTGTTTCAGATACACTGCAGGGTTGTCAAAAACTGGGGTTTGTTTCAAAAGGTGGGATATATGTCAGGTAGTGCATCTTTGGCAAAACATATGCCACCTGTGATCTCCTACATATTTGGTGTGATGGCCGAAAAGGGGGGTGTGATACAAACAGTGGATTGATGGCATTAGAAGGGGTTTTTCCAAACAGCATAAAACTTGTGTAGTCATACACACATGGGGAGAACGTATATAGTGGATATGATGTCCAAAAACTAGTATTTCCATACAGGATACAGTGGATTTTTCCCACTCACATACCAGTAGATTTTTTTACTGAGTATGGTGTCAAAGCTTAGTAGGGGGTCTTGTCATTTTTACAGGGGCGTGAGTCACAAGTACGTGTATTATGTCCTATGGGCGGGTGGGTGTCATGAACGAGGGGGTGTGTTCCCATAATACAGCCCTTTGATGTCAGAAAGAGTGGTTTTAGTCACAAATTAACATAGTGTCATACGTATAGGGGGTTTGTTTCCCAAAATTTAATGCTTTTGGGGTAAAATAAAAATTACTCAGTAATGACCCAGTAAGGGGATGCGATGTCAGATATCGGGGTTGATGACATGACAACGTGGTTGATTCATAATTTGGTGTATATCATCAGAGTGGATGTGATGTCCTATGTATTCAAAAGAGTCTAGAATTGTGGTGTGATACATATAAAAGGGGTTTGTTAAGATGATAATTTGTGTGATGACACAGGAATTTTGGTTTGGGTTAGATATAAAGGGGTTGATGAGATAAAAAATTTGATTCAGAAAAGTCATTTGATGTCACCCACGGGGGTGTGTTTCGGATAAGCATAGTTTCAACAATATTATGTGTGGGACCTCTACATGTGTGTATTCATTGAAGAATGGGAGTTATCACCTGATAGAGATTATGGAATTTGCGTCAGATAGAGTGGTTGTATTGTCTTAACCGTGTGTTTCAGTCAAATATATGGATATAATTCAGAACCATAGGGATGGATTGGTACAGAGGGAGTGGCTGTTGTCACAGATGGGGGTGAGAGGATAAACCGGGGAGGGGAGTCATATAGAGGGGATCTGATGTCATGAAGCAGTGTCTTGATGTCATAAATACTGACATTGATGTCAAAAGGGGAATTTTTGGGGGTCTGTAGAATGTGTATGATGTCAAAAAGGGCCGGCAACTTACAACTTGTGATGTCATCGACAAAAGGGGTAAAATCGATACACATTTTTACCTTACACATAATTATGGCAAAAATACATTGCATGTGTCAAAATAAGGGGGGTGAATATCGGGGTAAGACATGCATTTTCTTAAAGCAAAAGTGTGATATCTAAATATTGATATGATTCATAAAATACTAGCTTATGTCATACAATAGGGCGTATGTCATAAAGAGTTTATGTCAACATTCATCCTGAATAGCGCATAACAGATTTTGTGTATATCTCCAAAGGGGGTGGGGTATAATTGATACACTGGGTTTGAGAACACGAAACATGGATGGTCTCAGAACCAGGGTGAGATGGCAATAAAAGTTTGTTTTGTCATGTGTGTGTCTCATTTTAATTTTGTCTGTTTTCCACAATCAATGGAGGTAAGGTTGACTAAAGGGGAGGTCATAAAGAGGGGATGCAAATTTATGTAAGTGCGTAAAAAATCTACATAAAATGGTGTGATGTCAGCTAATTTGGTCTGGATCACATTAGAGGGGTTGTGAGACACAGTACAGGATCAATGTCAGATAATTTGGAGTGATGTCTGAGTACATGCATGGATTCATAAATATGGGTGTCATTCATAAATTGGGGGTTTTGGATGCTTAAACAGTTTTATGAGGTACGCAAACATTGTTTGATTCAAACATACAAAGGTGTGAAAATAAAGAGTGGGGTGGAGACACAGATACAGTGAAGGGGGACTAACAAAACTTTTAATATGTTTGTATCAAGGATATGTTCCATAATAGGGGAATGAATTCAAAGTACACTTGTTGTGATATCACAAAAACACGGGATGGATGACGAGATACTGTGGATAGAGTCAAATATACTGTGTTGATGCCTTAAAATGGGTGGTTTGTTTCATAACGTGAGGATGTGATGTTTTCACAGGAAAATGCAACATAGCAAAAAGGATTCATAAAAAGAGATTTTGATTTTGCAATACATGGGTGTGATGACACAGATATTTGCTGTGATGTCGCAAGTTAGGTATAATTGCCCTGCTACTGATGGGGTTTTTCATATATAATTGTGACGTCATAATGCAGATGTAAGATTAAGAGTAATTGATGTTAAGACAACTGTTTTCACACGTATATGGGGGGATGTCACACAAAGTGCGTGTGATATCTGAGAGGTTGTGATGGCAAAGATAATGGTTGCGCCCAAGTGGGGAGCAAAGCTGAAGGGGGATGGGGACCATAAAATACGTGGTTTCTGTTTAAAGAGGATAATGCCATCACAGTGAAAATGATATCAAACATATGCCAAGTGTGGTGTCAAAACACAGGGGTTTTTTGATTTTAAAACAGGGGTTTTTGGGGTCATAAAAAAAAGGTGGATGGATTACACGTATACGGGATGTGATACATATTTTAAATTTTTTGTGAATCATTGATAGAGGGGCATGACACAGATCCAGTTAGTAGGTCGATATAGTGGACGTAGTCATAAATAAGTGGGGAATGGTAAAATGGATTGATTCATGGGTGTTACATAGATTCATACAATAGGGGGTTGATGTCATACATAACTGGGTTTGATAAAATTGATGATTTCAGTGATGATACAGATAAGTGGGTGTGATACAGTTTGGTTCGGGGGGACACAACTTTTCGTCTCAAAAACAGTGTGTATCCATATCAAGAAGATAATTTTCAAAAGGGTAAGTTGTATGTCATAGAAGATCATTTTATAAATTCACTTATATAGTGATGTGATATCAAAGTAGATAAATGCATACGTAACAATGGGGTATTCATAAACATCATGTGATTAAAAAATACTGAGATTTTTTCATAATTGTTTTGATGTCATTGTAGGGGGGCATTTTTGGGCATCATATGCCCCCTTATCCCTACATAGTTGGGTAGGGCGTCGACAAAGTGGTGTGATGACAAAATGGATGTATGGCATTAAGGGTTTTAAAAGACAGCAAAAACTTTGTAGTCATACACAAGTGGGGTGAGAACGTAAATAGTGGATATGATGTCCTAACGTAGTATGTCCCATGACAGGGGGATACAGGGGTAGGTTTTCCCCACTCACATACCAATAGATGTTTTTTTTCTGTATGGTGTCTAAACAAGGGGTGTCTGTCAAATTACAGGGGCGTGAGTCACAATACGGGTTATGTGGTCCTATAGAGGGGGTGTGGGTCAAAATCAGGGGTGTTTGCCAGAAACAGTCCTTTTGATTCAAAAGAGTGGTGTTAGCAAAAATTAACTAGGTTTCAAAACGTATGGGGTTTGATATCACACAAAAAGCGGGTGTGGTAAAATAAATAACTCATAATGACCCAGGTAAGGGGATGCGATTCAGATATAGGGGTTGATGACAAACAACAGTGTTGGGGATGTCAAAGGGGTGTGATATAAACAGAGTGGATTGTGTCCTTTATTTCAAAAAAAAGTCATAAAATTTGGGGTTGGATATCTTTTAAAACCCGGGGTTTAATGACGAAAATTGGTGTGTTTACACGGGAATGTGGATGTGCGGTCAGATAAAAAGGGGGAGTAGATAAAAAAATTTTGATTCATGATAAGTCACTTGTTGTCACCCGCGGGGTTATGTCGATATTGCATAGTGTTCTATAAATAGGTGTGGTTTCGGTGACCTGCATAGACAGTGTGAGAGTGATAGTCTACAATGAATACGTGAATGGTGAGTTTACTCCAGCACTTGATACAGGATGTCAAGGGGAGTTATGCTGCTCAGATAGGAGTCTTTTGTATTGTCATACACATGTTGTGTTCATTCAATCATATAGTGGAGTGATTGAATTCAGATCCAATAGTGGATGTGATGGCACAGATGGAGTCTGGCTGTTGATGTCACAGCATAGGGGATTGAAGATGGGATAAAACCGTGGATGTTGTATGTCATATAGAGGGGATTTCTGATGTCATAGAGAATGCATGTTGATCTGTGATGTCCATCACATATACTGATTCATTGATGTCATAAAGTGGAAATTAGATGGGGTCATGTAGAATGAGTCATGAAGTCATAAGTTCTGCCGTGTCATAGCCATACATACTTGTGATAGTCATCGACTAACAGAGTACTATGAGTCGATACAGAACATGATTTACACGTCTACCTCATTATGTGCAACCACATTGCGCACAAAATACAGTGGCAGTGGATGTCAAAATATAGGTTTGGGTGTGAGATTATACAAGCTAAGACTAGCATTTTCTTTGAAATGCATATGTGTGATATCATAAATATTATTTGATATCTGTATGTCAGTAAATATACTAGCGTGATAGTCATACATATAGGGCCTGTGGATAGTTCAATAAAAGATATATTCATATGCGCTTACATCCCTGAATATGCACCTGTCCTACTCACCAAGGCAGTGTGTGTGATAGGCAGTCATCCACCAGAGAGTGGGTGTGGTAATAATTGATACACTTGGTTTGAGAACACAGATACAGTGGATGTATGGTCTCAGATACCATGGGTGAGATGGCAGAAATAACTTTGTGTTTTGGTCATGTGTGTGATCTCATCTATAGAGTCTGTGATCCTACAACAGACATGCAAGGAGGATAATGCGATGACTTGATAAATGGTGTAGTAGGTCATAAAGGAGAGGGATGCGAACGGTATGTAAAGTGCGTAAAGATATCATACATACGAAATGGGTGTGATGTCATCACGGTACAGTTGGGTCTGAGTATCATCATTAGGAGTGTTGTGATGACACAGAAATACAGTGGATGCAAAGGCATTCATCATATATTTGGATAGGTGATGTCATAGAGAGTAACAGTGCATGCGAAAGTCATAAATAAAATGTTTTGTATGTCATGTCATAAAATGTGCGATGTGATGCCTTAAACATTGTTTATGATGGTACGCAAACAAAGGTGTGATGTCATACAACATACATAAGTGTGTGATAAGATTAAAGAGTGGGTGTGAGAGTTCACAGATACAAGTGGTAGTGACGTAACAAAACATTGAATATGTATTGTATACAATATCGGATATGATGTCATTCCATAATATAGCACGGATGTGATGCATCTCATAGATACACTTGTTGTGATATCATCAAAACACTGATGTGATGACAGAGATACTGTTGGATATGATGTCAAATATACTGTGTGTGATGCCTTAGAAATGGTGGTTTGGATGTCATATAACGTGAGGTATGTGCTTAGTCTTCTACAGTGCAAAATGCTCATACATACGCAGACGATTATGATGTCATACAAAGAGTAGCTGTGACGTTGTCAATACAGTGGGTGTGATGACACAGTGAGTCAATTGCTGTGATGTCGCATGTATAGGGTATATATGCCCTGCGTACTGGATGTGGTTTTCATAATATAGAGGTTGTGTAGTGACGTATCATAAGTGCAGTAGTGTGAAGACTTAAGGAGTAGATGTGATGTTATAGAGTGCAACAGATGGGTCACACGTATAATTGGGTGTGATGTCACATCAAAGTGCGTGTGATATCAGTGGAGAGGTTGTGATGGCAAAGATACAGTGGGTGTGACTGATCCCTAATATAGTGGGGGCTGAGAGACGTCAGATGTCTGAAGTGGATGTAGACATCATAAATACTGTGGTTTGCTGTTATAAAGAGGAGAGATGCCTGTTTTGTGGGGGGTGGGGATCAATCTACAGTGCAAATGATATCATACATATTGCCAAGTGTGGTGTCAGAAACACAGAGGGTTTTTGATAGAGTTATACAGAGTGGTTGTGTGGTGTCATAAATAAAGTGGATTAGGATGTCACACGTTATACTGGATGGTGATAGCATATATATTTTGTTTGTGATATCAATGATAGACTGGGTCTGATGACACAGATCCAGTTGATGTGAGTCAGATATAGTGGACGTGATGTCATAAATAAAAGTGGTGTGATGTCGTAAAGAGAGGATTTGATGTCATAGGGTTACATATGATTTCATACATATAGTGGAGGCGTGATGTCATACATTACACTGGGTTTGATAAAATTGATGCATTTTGCAGTGATGATACAGATACAGTCGGTGTGATACAGGTCAGATATGGTGTCTGTGAAGGACACAACGGTTCCTGTTCTCATAACACTGTGTGTGATGCCATATCAAGTAGTAAGTTCATAAAGGTAGAGTGCTGTGATATCATAAGATAGATTTTTTTTTTTTTTTTTTTTTTTTTTTTTTTTTTTTTTTTTTTTTTTTTTTTTTTTTTTTTTTTTTTTTTTTTTTTTTTTTTTTTTTTTTTTTTTTTTTTTTTTTTTTTTTTTTTTTTTTTTTTTTTTTTTTTTTTTTTTTTTTTTTTTTTTTTTTTTTTTTTTTTTTTTTTTTTTTTTTTTTTTTTTTTTTTTTTTTTTTTTTTTTTTTTTTTTTTTTTTTTTTTTTTTTTTTTTTTTTTTTTTTTTTTTTTTTTTTTTTTTTTTTTTTTTTTTTTTTTTTTTTTTTTTTTTTTTTTTTTTTTTTTTTTTTTTTTTTTTTTTTTTTTTTTTTTTTTTTTTTTTTTTTTTTTTTTTTTTTTTTTTTTTTTTTTTTTTTTTTTTTTTTTTTTTTTTTTTTTTTTTTTTTTTTTTTTTTTTTTTTTTTTTTTTTTTTTTTTTTTTTTTTTTTTTTTTTTTTTTTTTTTTTTTTTTTTTTTTTTTTTTTTTTTTTTTTTTTTTTTTTTTTTTTTTTTTTTTTTTTTTTTTTTTTTTTTTTTTTTTTTTTTTTTTTTTTTTTTTTTTTTTTTTTTTTTTTTTTTTTTTTTTTTTTTTTTTTTTTTTTTTTTTTTTTTTTTTTTTTTTTTTTTTTTTTTTTTTTTTTTTTTTTTTTTTTTTTTTTTTTTTTTTTTTTTTTTTTTTTTTTTTTTTTTTTTTTTTTTTTTTTTTTTTTTTTTTTTTTTTTTTTTTTTTTTTTTTTTTTTTTTTTTTTTTTTTTTTTTTTTTTTTTTTTTTTTTTTTTTTTTTTTTTTTTTTTTTTTTTTTTTTTTTTTTTTTTTTTTTTTTTTTTTTTTTTTTTTTTTTTTTTTTTTTTTTTTTTTTTTTTTTTTTTTTTTTTTTTTTTTTTTTTTTTTTTTTTTTTTTTTTTTTTTTTTTTTTTTTTTTTTTTTTTTTTTTTTTTTTTTTTTTTTTTTTTTTTTTTTTTTTTTTTTTTTTTTTTTTTTTTTTTTTTTTTTTTTTTTTTTTTTTTTTTTTTTTTTTTTTTTTTTTTTTTTTTTTTTTTTTTTTTTTTTTTTTTTTTTTTTTTTTTTTTTTTTTTTTTTTTTTTTTTTTTTTTTTTTTTTTTTTTTTTTTTTTTTTTTTTTTTTTTTTTTTTTTTTTTTTTTTTTTTTTTTTTTTTTTTTTTTTTTTTTTTTTTTTTTTTTTTTTTTTTTTTTTTTTTTTTTTTTTTTTTTTTTTTTTTTTTTTTTTTTTTTTTTTTTTTTTTTTTTTTTTTTTTTTTTTTTTTTTTTTTTTTTTTTTTTTTTTTTTTTTTTTTTTTTTTTTTTTTTTTTTTTTTTTTTTTTTTTTTTTTTTTTTTTTTTTTTTTTTTTTTTTTTTTTTTTTTTTTTTTTTTTTTTTTTTTTTTTTTTTTTTTTTTTTTTTTTTTTTTTTTTTTTTTTTTTTTTTTTTTTTTTTTTTTTTTTTTTTTTTTTTTTTTTTTTTTTTTTTTTTTTTTTTTTTTTTTTTTTTTTTTTTTTTTTTTTTTTTTTTTTTTTTTTTTTTTTTTTTTTTTTTTTTTTTTTTTTTTTTTTTTTTTTTTTTTTTTTTTTTTTTTTTTTTTTTTTTTTTTTTTTTTTTTTTTTTTTTTTTTTTTTTTTTTTTTTTTTTTTTTTTTTTTTTTTTTTTTTTTTTTTTTTTTTTTTTTTTTTTTTTTTTTTTTTTTTTTTTTTTTTTTTTTTTTTTTTTTTTTTTTTTTTTTTTTTTTTTTTTTTTTTTTTTTTTTTTTTTTTTTTTTTTTTTTTTTTTTTTTTTTTTTTTTTTTTTTTTTTTTTTTTTTTTTTTTTTTTTTTTTTTTTTTTTTTTTTTTTTTTTTTTTTTTTTTTTTTTTTTTTTTTTTTTTTTTTTTTTTTTTTTTTTTTTTTTTTTTTTTTTTTTTTTTTTTTTTTTTTTTTTTTTTTTTTTTTTTTTTTTTTTTTTTTTTTTTTTTTTTTTTTTTTTTTTTTTTTTTTTTTTTTTTTTTTTTTTTTTTTTTTTTTTTTTTTTTTTTTTTTTTTTTTTTTTTTTTTTTTTTTTTTTTTTTTTTTTTTTTTTTTTTTTTTTTTTTTTTTTTTTTTTTTTTTTTTTTTTTTTTTTTTTTTTTTTTTTTTTTTTTTTTTTTTTTTTTTTTTTTTTTTTTTTTTTTTTTTTTTTTTTTTTTTTTTTTTTTTTTTTTTTTTTTTTTTTTTTTTTTTTTTTTTTTTTTTTTTTTTTTTTTTTTTTTTTTTTTTTTTTTTTTTTTTTTTTTTTTTTTTTTTTTTTTTTTTTTTTTTTTTTTTTTTTTTTTTTTTTTTTTTTTTTTTTTTTTTTTTTTTTTTTTTTTTTTTTTTTTTTTTTTTTTTTTTTTTTTTTTTTTTTTTTTTTTTTTTTTTTTTTTTTTTTTTTTTTTTTTTTTTTTTTTTTTTTTTTTTTTTTTTTTTTTTTTTTTTTTTTTTTTTTTTTTTTTTTTTTTTTTTTTTTTTTTTTTTTTTTTTTTTTTTTTTTTTTTTTTTTTTTTTTTTTTTTTTTTTTTTTTTTTTTTTTTTTTTTTTTTTTTTTTTTTTTTTTTTTTTTTTTTTTTTTTTTTTTTTTTTTTTTTTTTTTTTTTTTTTTTTTTTTTTTTTTTTTTTTTTTTTTTTTTTTTTTTTTTTTTTTTTTTTTTTTTTTTTTTTTTTTTTTTTTTTTTTTTTTTTTTTTTTTTTTTTTTTTTTTTTTTTTTTTTTTTTTTTTTTTTTTTTTTTTTTTTTTTTTTTTTTTTTTTTTTTTTTTTTTTTTTTTTTTTTTTTTTTTTTTTTTTTTTTTTTTTTTTTTTTTTTTTTTTTTTTTTTTTTTTTTTTTTTTTTTTTTTTTTTTTTTTTTTTTTTTTTTTTTTTTTTTTTTTTTTTTTTTTTTTTTTTTTTTTTTTTTTTTTTTTTTTTTTTTTTTTTTTTTTTTTTTTTTTTTTTTTTTTTTTTTTTTTTTTTTTTTTTTTTTTTTTTTTTTTTTTTTTTTTTTTTTTTTTTTTTTTTTTTTTTTTTTTTTTTTTTTTTTTTTTTTTTTTTTTTTTTTTTTTTTTTTTTTTTTTTTTTTTTTTTTTTTTTTTTTTTTTTTTTTTTTTTTTTTTTTTTTTTTTTTTTTTTTTTTTTTTTTTTTTTTTTTTTTTTTTTTTTTTTTTTTTTTTTTTTTTTTTTTTTTTTTTTTTTTTTTTTTTTTTTTTTTTTTTTTTTTTTTTTTTTTTTTTTTTTTTTTTTTTTTTTTTTTTTTTTTTTTTTTTTTTTTTTTTTTTTTTTTTTTTTTTTTTTTTTTTTCCCCCCCCCCCCCCCCCCCCCCCCCCCCCCCCCCCCCCCCCCCCCCCCCCCCCCCCCCCCCCCCCCCCCCCCCCCCCCCCCCCCCCCCCCCCCCCCCCCCCCCCCCCCCCCCCCCCCCCCCCCCCCCCCCCCCCCCCCCCCCCCCCCCCCCCCCCCCCCCCCCCCCCCCCCCCCCCCCCCCCCCCCCCCCCCCCCCCCCCCCCCCCCCCCCCCCCCCCCCCCCCCCCCCCCCCCCCCCCCCCCCCCCCCCCCCCCCCCCCCCCCCCCCCCCCCCCCCCCCCCCCCCCCCCCCCCCCCCCCCCCCCCCCCCCCCCCCCCCCCCCCCCCCCCCCCCCCCCCCCCCCCCCCCCCCCCCCCCCCCCCCCCCCCCCCCCCCCCCCCCCCCCCCCCCCCCCCCCCCCCCCCCCCCCCCCCCCCCCCCCCCCCCCCCCCCCCCCCCCCCCCCCCCCCCCCCCCCCCCCCCCCCCCCCCCCCCCCCCCCCCCCCCCCCCCCCCCCCCCCCCCCCCCCCCCCCCCCCCCCCCCCCCCCCCCCCCCCCCCCCCCCCCCCCCCCCCCCCCCCCCCCCCCCCCCCCCCCCCCCCCCCCCCCCCCCCCCCCCCCCCCCCCCCCCCCCCCCCCCCCCCCCCCCCCCCCCCCCCCCCCCCCCCCCCCCCCCCCCCCCCCCCCCCCCCCCCCCCCCCCCCCCCCCCCCCCCCCCCCCCCCCCCCCCCCCCCCCCCCCCCCCCCCCCCCCCCCCCCCCCCCCCCCCCCCCCCCCCCCCCCCCCCCCCCCCCCCCCCCCCCCCCCCCCCCCCCCCCCCCCCCCCCCCCCCCCCCCCCCCCCCCCCCCCCCCCCCCCCCCCCCCCCCCCCCCCCCCCCCCCCCCCCCCCCCCCCCCCCCCCCCCCCCCCCCCCCCCCCCCCCCCCCCCCCCCCCCCCCCCCCCCCCCCCCCCCCCCCCCCCCCCCCCCCCCCCCCCCCCCCCCCCCCCCCCCCCCCCCCCCCCCCCCCCCCCCCCCCCCCCCCCCCCCCCCCCCCCCCCCCCCCCCCCCCCCCCCCCCCCCCCCCCCCCCCCCCCCCCCCCCCCCCCCCCCCCCCCCCCCCCCCCCCCCCCCCCCCCCCCCCCCCCCCCCCCCCCCCCCCCCCCCCCCCCCCCCCCCCCCCCCCCCCCCCCCCCCCCCCCCCCCCCCCCCCCCCCCCCCCCCCCCCCCCCCCCCCCCCCCCCCCCCCCCCCCCCCCCCCCCCCCCCCCCCCCCCCCCCCCCCCCCCCCCCCCCCCCCCCCCCCCCCCCCCCCCCCCCCCCCCCCCCCCCCCCCCCCCCCCCCCCCCCCCCCCCCCCCCCCCCCCCCCCCCCCCCCCCCCCCCCCCCCCCCCCCCCCCCCCCCCCCCCCCCCCCCCCCCCCCCCCCCCCCCCCCCCCCCCCCCCCCCCCCCCCCCCCCCCCCCCCCCCCCCCCCCCCCCCCCCCCCCCCCCCCCCCCCCCCCCCCCCCCCCCCCCCCCCCCCCCCCCCCCCCCCCCCCCCCCCCCCCCCCCCCCCCCCCCCCCCCCCCCCCCCCCCCCCCCCCCCCCCCCCCCCCCCCCCCCCCCCCCCCCCCCCCCCCCCCCCCCCCCCCCCCCCCCCCCCCCCCCCCCCCCCCCCCCCCCCCCCCCCCCCCCCCCCCCCCCCCCCCCCCCCCCCCCCCCCCCCCCCCCCCCCCCCCCCCCCCCCCCCCCCCCCCCCCCCCCCCCCCCCCCCCCCCCCCCCCCCCCCCCCCCCCCCCCCCCCCCCCCCCCCCCCCCCCCCCCCCCCCCCCCCCCCCCCCCATGTTGTGTCAAAAAGGGGGTTTTCAAAAAGAATTGATGTTTTAAAAAATTTGTTGCATTTTTTGGTTTCAAAATTTTTGGGGGGTCAAGGGGGGAAAAATTTCATTTTTGGTTGAGGAAAAAATTTTGATTTTTTTAAAGGGGGGGTAGTTTAAAGTGGTTGATTTAAAAATTTGGGGTTTTAAAGGGTTGGGAAGGGCTTTTAAAAACCAGGGTGGAAAATGGTTGTTCCCTAAAAGTAGGGTTTTATATTTGGGGGTTTCCCATAATTTTGTTTTTTGGGGTGTGTTAAAAGAAGGGGGTTTTGCCTTTTCGGTTGGTCAAAAAGGGGGGTTTTTAAAAATTTTGGTTCAGAAGTGGGTTTAAAATAACGGGGTTTAAAAATGGGTTTTTTTAAAAAAATTTTGGAAATTAATTGGGGTTTATACCAAAAATGGGGGTTTAAAAATTTTCAAAAAACCAGTGTGGGGTTTATAATTTGTTTCAAAAAGGGGTGTGATTTAAAGGGGGTTTTTAAAAATAAAGGGTTTGTGCGGTAAAAAATTTAATTTTGGGTTTTTAAAAAAAAATTTTTAGAAAATTTTTGTTTGGGGGGAGGAATTTGTTCTTTAAATTTTTTTGGGGGGGGGGGGGGGGGGGGGGGGGGGGGGGGGGGGTGGGGCCCTTTTTTTTTTTTAAAGTTTTTATACAGAAAAAGGGGTTATCTTCGAAGAGTTTGATTGTTTAAAGGGTTGTTTTTAAAAAGGGGTTTTTTAAAAAATAGTGGTGGGAAAAGGGGTTGATGGTAGGGGATGGGTGGGGGTTAAAAGGAAAATTTTGGGGGGGGATTGATTCATAAAGGTTTTGATGTAAAAAATAATTTTTTAAATGAATTGGTGTATGTGAATGTGTATTTCATTTTGAATTCATAGTTCCTTTTTTTAACACGGGGGGGGGAAAAGGGGTAACGAACAATTTTAAGGAAAAATTTGGGGATGAAAAAAAAGGGCATGTTTTAAATATTAAACAGAGGGATTTTTTCTAAAGGTATGTGTAATTTTAAATATTTGTTGATGTCAAAATTGTGAAAAAAGGTTGGTTTAAAAAAATTTTTGATATCTTCATCCAAATTGTGTATAAAAATTTGTTTTAAATGGGTTGGAAAGTCATGGTTTTGAGCCGTACGGGTGATTTCCAGAAATGGGGGGGGGCGTTTTTTTTTGTTTTTTGTGTGTGTTTCCACCAAGGGCGGGAAAACCCCGGAATTGGGGGTTTGGGGTATAAAGGGGGGAGGCAAAAGGGGTTTGAATTATAAAGGGTGATTAAACAAAAAATGGGTTGATTCATCTAAGTTTTTTAGACACAAAAGTGGGGGTTAAAATTTTTTGGATGAATTTCAGTAATTTGGGGGGGAAAAAAAAAGTTTTTTAAAAAAAAATTGGGGTGCTTTAAAAGGGGATGTGTCCAAAATTTTTATAAAAAAGGTGTGATTTTTAAAAAATTTTTTAAAAGAAAAGGGTGTGGACACTTTAATGGGTAAAAAAACTTTAATATTTTTAATTTTAAAATTTTAATATTAAAATTTTTATAAAAAAAAAGGTGGAAACAAAAAATTGGGAAAAATTTTTGGGGGTTTTAAAAGGGGGTTTTAGTATAACGTGAGGATTTGTTTTTTACAGTGCAAAATGTTCTCCAGGGAACCCAAGAGTTTGTGATTTTAAAAAGGGGGGTGTGCCCCGGTTTTGTGTGATGCCGATTTTAAGGGTTTTTGCGGGCCGGGTTGGTTTTTTGAGGTTGGGGTCAAAATGGGGTTGTAAAGTTAAAAAAATTTTTTAAAAGGTGAAGGAAAGGGGGTTGGGCCCCCAAAGTTTTTATAGTGGGGATTTTTTAAAAAGTCGGGGGGTTCTTTAATGTGGGGAGCCTTTTTTAAGTGGTGTGTCAAAAATATGGGGGCTTTTTATAAAGGGATGAGACCCTACGTAAAATGTTATAAAGGGAAGGGGGTTCAAAAACAAATTTTTTTAATAGGGGTTTTTGGGGTAAAAAAAAGTTTTTTGGATTTTAACGTTTTGGGGTGTATAAATAAAATTTTTTTTTGGATTCAGATACGGTTGAACAATCCATTGTGTGATCTTATAGGGGATGCAAAAAATGTGGGGGCGAAAGGGGAAAATTTTCATAGGGTTAAAGTTTCAAAAAGGGGATGAGTCAAAATAACGGGTTTTTAAAAATTAGGGTTTGCGGTATAAATATTAACGTTTTTTTTTTTGGGGAAAAACGGTTTTTTCAAAAAGTTGTGAGCCAAAAAGTTTCAAAAAAGGGGGTTGTGATTCAATAAGTTTTTGAGGTTTATTGTAAATGTATATAACATAAAAAAGTTTTTAAAAGGGTTTTCATAAAATAAATTTGAAATTTAGGGTTTCAAAGGTGTGGATTTTTTTATTTTTAAATTTGAATCATTGTCTTAATAATGGTTTCTGGGTGTTTGAGGGCTAAAGGGGATTTTTTTGGGGTCAAGGGGGGGGTTTTAAGCAAAAAAATGGGGGGAAAAAGGGGTAAAAAAAGAAATGGATATTTTTTAAAGTTATTTTTAAATCTAAGTTTTTGAAAAAACAAAAAGGTTTTTTAAAGTTTTCAAAAATGGGTTTTTAAATAGGGGGTTGCCAAACGGGGGTTGGCCAAAAAGTTTTGTCAAATTTTGGTGATGTCATTTTTTGGGTTTAAAAGTTTTATAACAAAAGCTTGGGTGATTAAAAATAAAGGGGTTGGTTTAAATAAAAAATGAAAAAGGTTTGGTATGTCAAAAGGGGGGGGAAACAGGGATGGATGTCATTGGTTAAAAATCCAAAGGGGGGTGTTATTTTTAAAATTTTAGGTTTGGGGTGTTAAAAATTAGGGTGAAAAAAAAATTGGTTGTGAAAAAATTGGGTGTTTTGGAAAAGGGGGGGAAAGGGGGTTTTGTTAGATGGTTTTAAATAAATTTGGGGGGTGCGAAAATTTTGGGTTTTTAAAAAGGGGGTTTTACGAAAAGGGGGTTTTTGATAAGGGTTTTTTACCCTTTCAGGTTAAATTTTTAGAAATGGTGTTTTTTTTAAGGGTGTGTTTGCCCAAAGGGGTATGAAAAAAGGGTTTTTAAAAAGGGGTTGATTTCAAGGGAGGGTTTTTTAAAATAGTTGGATAGGGTTTTTGGGTGATTTTTGGGGGATGTTTTCCCCCCCCCCCCCCCCCCCCCCCTTTTTTTTGTTTTGTCTTTTAAATTTTTTTTGTCCGCAAAGGTACTGAAAATTTTTCACTGAAAAAAAGGTAGGCAAAAATAAGGGGCGTAAAATTGTGGGTGAAATCAGGCCGTTTTTCCCAAAGGGGGTTAAAATTTTTGAAGATAAAATTTTTAAGCGGGTTTTAAAATTTTTGGGTTGATGTCAAAAATTTTAAGATTTTCTTTGGGTTGGTCAAAAAAATTTTTTTAATCCCCCTTTTGGGGAAATTTTTTTTTGAAAACGAAAGTGGTGTGGTTAGTACAGGGGTGAGACAGATAAATTTTTTTTGTCATGGTGGAAAATTTTTGTTTTTTGGGGGTGAAAATTTGGTTGCAAAGGGTGGGAAAAATTTACCCTTTTTGGGGTTAAGATTTTAAAAAAGGGGTTTGGCGTAAGTTTTTTTAAAAGGGGGTTTGGGCCGGGATCAATTAATTTGGGTAGAATTTGGGATGTCATAAATTTGGGGTTTTGGGGTTTGGGGTTTTTTTAAAAATTGGTTCTTAAAATTTTAAATTTAAAGATGGGTGAAAAATTGGGGGGAAAAAAAGGGTGTGAAAAAAAAGGGGGGGGGAAAAAAATTTTAAATTATTTTAAAGGGGAATTGTTCATAAAATTTTTTAAATAAACGGGGAAAAAAAAAAGGGGGTAAAAAACGGGTTTTTAAAAAAAGGGTTTTGGTTAAAAAGGTTTGTTTTAAAAAAATTGTATGCTGGAATATTTATTTTATGATGGTACGCAAACATTGGTGTGATGTCATACATACAATTGTGGTTTGATGTCATAACGTGAGAATGTGCTGTCTTCTACAGTGCAAAATGCTATACATACGCAGAATGTCATGTCATACAAAGAGTAGGTGTGACGTTGGCAATACAGTGGGTGTGATGACACAGAATATTTGCTGTGATGTCGCATGTATAGGGTATATATTGTCCTGCGTACTGGATGTGGTTTCATATATAGAGGTTGTGACGTCATAAGTGCAGTAGTGTGAAGACTTAAGGAGTAGATGTGATGTTATAGAGTGCAACTGATGTCACACGTATAGTGGGTGTGATGCCACATCAAAGTGCGTGTGATATCAGTGGAGAGGCTGTGATGGCAAAGATACAGTGGGTGTGCTGTCCCGTATAGTGGGTGAGACGTCATGTCTCAAGTGGATGTGACATCATAAATACTGTGGTTTGCAGTTATAAAGAGGATGAGATGCCATCTACAGTGCAAATGATATCATACATATGCCAAGTGTGGTGTCAGAAACACAGAGGGTTTTGATGTTATACAGAGTGGTCGTGGTGTCATAAATAAAGTGGATAGGATGTCACACGTATACTGGATGTGATAGCATATATATATTGTTTGTGATATCATTGATAGACTGGGTCTGATGACACAGATCCAGTTGATGTGAGGTCAGATATAGTGGACGTGATGTCATAAATAAAGTGGTGAGATGCCGTAAAGAGTGGATTTGATGTCATAGGTGTTACATATGATTTCATACATATAGTGGAGGTGATGTCATACATACACTGGGTTTGATAAAATTGATGCATTTGCAGTGATGATACAGATATAGTCGGTGTGATATCAGATATGGTGTCTGTGAAGGACACAACGGTTCTGTACTCATAACACTGTGTGTGATGCCATATCAAGTAGATAAGTTCATAAAGGTATAGTGTGTTATCTCATAGATAGAGTCATTGTATTATGTCACTTATATAGTGAATGTGATATCATACACAGTAGATGAAATGTCATATCGTACACAATGCGTGTGATGTCATGAATACACTGCATGTGATGTCAAATACTGAGGATTGTTGTCATAGTGTGTGAATATGATGTCATGTGTAGTGCATCTGATGGCATACATATGCCACCTGTGATCTCCTACATAGTTGATGTGATGGCGTCGACAAAGTGGGTGTGATGACATATACAGTGGATATGATGGCAGTTAGAACGGGTTTCAAGACAGACATAGAACTTGTGTAGTCATACACACAGTGTGGGTGAGAACGTATATAGTGGATATGATGTCCTAAACGTAGTATGTGCCATGACATGGGATACAGTGGTAGTGTTCCCACTCACATACCAAGTGAGATGTTATTTTTACTGAGTATGGTGTCTAAAGCATAGCAGGTGTCTTGTCATAATTACAGTGGCTGTGATGTCACAAATACAGTGTATGTGATGTCCTATAGAGCGGGTGTGGTGTCATGAATCGACTGGGTGTGTTGCCATGTATCCAGTCCTTTGATGTCAGAAAGAGTGGGTGTTATGTCACAAATTAACCATAGGATGTCATACGTATAGTGGGTATGATATCACACATAATGCTGGTGTGGTATAATCAATATAGTCAGTAATGACCCAGGTACAGT
>JAJLRB010001005.1:0-26062 GCA_020976825.1 Odocoileus hemionus
ACATGTTTACACGTGTACACATTAGTGTGATGGCACAAATACAGTGGCAGTGATGTCAAATATAGTGGGTGAGATATCAGGTATAGACGATGCATTTTCTTGAAAGCAGTACGTGTGATATCATAAATATTTGATATGATGTCATAAATATACTAGCTGTGATGTCATACATATAGGGCTGTGATGTCATAAAGAGTTTATGTCATATCATTCATCCTGAATATGCTGTCATACACAGAGTGTGTGTGATATCGTCCAGAGAGTGGGTGTGGTATAATTGATACACTGGGTTTGAGAACACAGATACAGTGGATGTAGTCTCAGATACCATGGGTGAGATGGCAGATATAACGTTTGTGTTGTCATGTGTGTGATCTCATCTATAGTGTCTGTGATGCCACGAATGCAATGGAGGTAATGCGATGACTACAATGGTGTGAGGTCATAAAGAGTGGATGCGACGTTATGTATAGTGCGTAAGATATCATACATAAAATGGGTGTGATGTCATGCGTACAGTTGGTCTGAGATCATCATTAGAGTGGTTGTGATGACACAGATACAGTGGATGCAATGTCAGATATATTTGGAGTGATGTCATGAGTACAGTGCATGCGATGTCATAAATAATGTGGTGTCATGTCATAAAATGTGGATGTGATGCCTTAAACAGTGTTTATGATGGTACGCAAACATTGGTGTGATGTCATACATACAAAGGGTGTGATAAGATGAAAGAGTGGGTGTGAGACACAGATACAGTGGTAGTGACGTAACAAAACTTTTGAATATGTATTGTATACAATGGATATGATGTCATCATATATAGCGGATGAGATCTCATAGATACACTTGTTGTGATATCATCAAAACACTGGATGTGATGACAGAGATACTGTGGATATGATGTCAAATATACTGTGTGTGATGCCTTAGAAATGGTGGTTTGATGTCATAACGTGAGGATGTGATGTCTTCTACAGTGCAAAATGCTATACATACGCAGAATGTGATGTCATACAAAGAGTAGGTGTGACGTTGGCAATACAGTGGGTGTGATGACACAGAGTATTTGCTGTGATGTCGCATGTATAGGGTATATATTGCCCTGCGTACTGGATGTGGTTTCATATATAGAGGTTGTGACGTCATAAGTGCAGTAGTGTGAAGACTTAAGGAGTAGATGTGATGTTATAGAGTGCAACTGATGTCACACGTATAGTGGGTGTGATGTCACATCAAAGTGCGTGTGATATCAGTGGAGAGGTTGTGATGGCAAAGATACAGTGGGTGTGCTGTCCCGTATAGTGGGTGAGACGTCATGTCTGAAGTGGATGTGACATCATAAATACTGTGGTTTGCTGTTATAAAGAGGATGAGATGCCATCTACAGTGCAAATGATATCATAAATATGGCAAGTGTGGTGTCAGAAACACAGAGGGTTTTGATGTTATACAGAGTGGTTGTGGTGTCATAAATAAAGTGGATAGGATGTCACACGTATACTGGATGTGATAGCATATATATATTGTTTGTGATATCATTGATAGACTGGGTCTGATGACACAGATCCAGTTGATGTGAGGTCAGATATAGTGGACGTGATGTCATAAATAAAGTGGTGTGATGTCGTAAAGAGTGGATTTGATGTCATAGGTGTTACATATGATTTCATACATATAGTGGAGGTGATGTCATACATACACTGGGTTTGATAAAATTGATGAGTTTGCAGTGATGATACAGATACAGTCGGTGTGATATCAGATATGGTGTCTGTGAAGGACACAACGGTTCAGTTCTCATAACACTGTGTGTGATGCCATATCAAGTAGATAAGTTCATAAAGGTAGAGTGTGTGATGTCATAGATAGAGTCATTGTATGATGTCACTTATATAGTGAATGTGATATCATACACAGTAGATGAAATGTCATATCGTACACAATGTGTGTGATGTCATGAATACACTGCATGTGATGTCATAAATACTGAGGATTGTTGTCATAGAGTGTGGATATGATGTCATGTGTAGTGCATCTGATGGCATACATATGTCACACCTGTGATCTCCTACATAGTTGGTGTGATGGCGTCGACAAAGTGGGTGTGATGACATATACAGTGGATGTGTTGGCAGTTAGAACGGGTTTCAAGACAGACATAGAGCTTGTGTAGTCATACACACAGTGTGGGTGAGAATGTATATAGTGGATATGATGTCCTAAACGTAGTATGTGCCATGACATGGGATACAGTGGTAGTGTTCTCACTCATATACCAAGTGAGATGTTATTTTTACTGAGTATGGTGTCTAAAGCATAGTAGGTGTCTTGTCATAATTACAGTGGCTGTGATGTCACAAATACAGTGTATGTGATGTCCTATAGAGCGGGTGTGGTGTCATGAATCGAGTGGGTGTGTTGCCATGAATACAGTCCTTTGATGTCAGAAAGAGTGGGTGTTATGTCACAAATTAATCATAGGATGTCATACGTATAGTGGGTTTGATATCACACATAATGCTGGTGTGGTATAATCAATATACTCAGTAATGACCCAGGTACAGTGGATGCGATATCAGATATACTGGGTTGATGACATGACAACAGTGTGTGTGATGTCATAGAGTGTTGTGATATCATACAGAGTGGATGTGATGTCCTATGTAGTTCATAAGATGTCATAGATATTGTGGCTGTGATATCATATATACAGAGGGTGTTATATGATCGATAATCTGTGTGTGCTGACACAGGAATAGTGGATGTGCTGTCAGATATAAAGGTTGTGATGTGAGATAAAGGAGATTTGATGTCATGAATAGAGTCACTTGATGTCACCCAGCGTGGGTGTGATGTCGTATATACTGCATAGTGTTCTATACATATAGTATGTGTGGTGACCTGCATACAGTGTGTGGTATATCATTGATAGAATGGGAGTTATCACACTGATACAGATTATGGAAGTTATGCTGTCAGATAGAGTGGTTGTATTGTCTTAACACGGTGTGTTTCATGTCAAATATAGTGGATATGAATTCAGAACCATAGTGGATGTGATGGTACAGATGGAGTGGCTGTGATGTCACACGGTATAGGGGATGAGATGGTATAAACCGTGGATGTGATGTCATATAGAGGGGATCTGATGTCATGAATGCAGTGTCTGTGATGTCATAAATACTGATCATTGATGTCATAAAGTGTGAATGTGGTGTCATGTAGAATGTGTATGATGATGTCATAAGTGTGCCGTGTCATAGCTTACATACTTGTGATGTCATCGACACAGAGGTACATCGATACACATGTTTACACGTGTACACATTAGTGTGATGGCACAAATACAGTGGCAGTGATGTCAAATATAGTGGGTGAGATATCAGGTATAGACGATGCATTTTCTTGAAAGCAGTATGTGTGATATCATAAATATTTGATATGATGTCATAAATATACTAGCTGTGATGTCATACATATAGGGCTGTGATGTCATAAAGAGTTTATGTCATATCATTCATCCTGAATATGCTGTCATATACAGAGTGTGTGTGATATCGTCCAGAGAGTGGGTGTGGTATAATTGATACACTGGGTTTGAGAACACAGATACAGTGGATGTAGTCTCAGATACCATGGGTGAGATGGCAGATATAACGTTTGTGTTGTCATGTGTGTGATCTCATCTATAGTGTCTGTGATGCCACGAATGCAATGGAGGTAATGCGATGACTACAATGGTGTGAGGTCATAAAGAGTGATGCGAAGTTATGTATAGTGCGTAAGATATCATACATAAAAATGGGTGTGATGTCATGCGTACAGTTGGTCTGAGATCATCATTAGAGTGGTTGTGATGACACAGGTACAGTGGATGCAATGTCAGATATATTTGGAGTGATGTCATGAGTACAGTGCATGCGATGTCATAAATAATGTGGTGTCATGTCATAAAATGTGGATGTGATGCCTTAAACAGTGTTTATGATGGTACGCAAACATTGGTGTGATGTCATACATACAAAGGGTGTGATAAGATGAAAGAGTGGGTGTGAGACACAGATACAGTGGTAGTGACGTAACAAAACTTTTGAATATGTATTGTATACAATGGATATGATGTCATCATATATAGCGGATGAGATCTCATAGATACACTTGTTGTGATATCATCAAAACACTGGATGTGATGACAGAGATACTGTGGATATGAGGTCAAATATACTGTGTGTGATGCCTTAGAAATGGTGGTTTGATGTCATAACGTGAGGATGTGATGTCTTCTACAGTGCAAAATGCTATACATACGCAGAATGTGATGTCATACAAAGAGTAGGTGTGACGTTGGCAATACAGTGGGTGTGATGACACAGAGTATTTGCTGTGATGTCGCATGTATAGGGTATATATTGCCCTGCGTACTGGATGTGGTTTCATATATAGAGGTTGTGACGTCATAAGTGCAGTAGTGTGAAGACTTAAGGAGTAGATGTGATGTTATAGAGTGCAACTGATGTCACACGTATAGTGGGTGTGATGTCACATCAAAGTGCGTGTGATATCAGTGGAGAGGTTGTGATGGCAAAGATACAGTGGGTGTGCTGTCCCGTATAGTGGGTGAGACGTCATGTCTGAAGTGGATGTGACATCATAAATACTGTGGTTTGCTGTTATAAAGAGGATGAGATGCCATCTACAGTGCAAATGATATCATACATATGGCAAGTGTGGTGTCAGAAACACAGAGGGTTTTGATGTTATACAGAGTGGTTGTGGTGTCATAAATAAAGTGGATAGGATGTCACACGTATACTGGATGTGATAGCATATATATATTGTTTGTGATATCATTGATAGACTGGGTCTGATGACACAGATCCAGTTGATGTGAGGTCAGATATAGTGGACGTGATGTCATAAATAAAGTGGTGTGATGTCGTACAGAGTGGATTTGATGTCATAGGTGTTACATATGATTTCATACATATAGTGGAGGTGATGTCATACATATACTGGGTTTGATAAAATTGATGAGTTTGCAGTGATGATACAGATACAGTCGGTGATATATCAGATATGGTGTCTGTGAAGGACACAACGGTTCAGTTCTCATAACAATGTGTGTGATGCCATATCAAGTAGATAAGTTCATAAAGGTAGAGTGTGTGATGTCATAGATAGAGTCATTGTATGATGTCACTTATATAGTGAATGTGATATCATACACAGTAGATGAAATGTCATATCGTACACAATGTGTGTGATGTCATGAATACACTGCATGTGATGTCATAAATACTGAGGATTGTTGTCATAGAGTGTGGATATGATGTCATGTGTAGTGCATCTGATGGCATACATATGTCACCTGTGATCTCCTACATAGTTGGTGTGATGGCGTCGACAAAGTGGGTGTGATGACACATATACAGTGGATGTGATGGCAGTTAGAACGGGTTTCAAGACAGACATAGAGCTTGTGTAGTCATACACACAGTGTGGGTGAGAATGTATATAGTGGATATGATGTCCTAAACGTAGTATGTGCCATGACATGGGATACAGTGGTAGTGTTCCCACTCATATACCAAGTGAGATGTTATTTTAACTGAGTATGGTGTCTAAAGCATAGTAGGTGTCTTGTCATAATTACAGTGGCTGTGATGTCACAAATACAGTGTATGTGATGTCCTATAGAGCGGGTGTGGTGTCATGAATCGAGTGGGTATGTTGCCATGAATACAGTCCTTTGATGTCAGAAAGAGTGGGTGTTATGTCACAAATTAATCATAGGATGTCATACGTATAGTGGGTTTGATATCACACATAATGCTGGTGTGGTATAATCAATATACTCAGTAATGACCCAGGTACAGTGGATGCGATATCAGATATACTGGGTTGATGATGACATGACAACAGTGTGTGTGATGTCATAGAGTGTTGTGATATATCATACAGAGTGGATGTGATGTCCTATGTAGTTCATAAGATGTCATAGATATTGTGGCTGTGATATCATATATACAGAGGGTGTTATATGATCGATAATCTGTGTGTGTGTGACACAGGAATAGTGGATGTGTTGTCAGATATAAAGGTTGTGATGTGAGATAAAGAAAGATTTGATGTCATGAATAGAGTCACTTGATGTCACCCAGCGTGGGTGTGATGTCGTATATACTGCATAGTGTTCTATACATATAGTATGTGTGGTGACCTGCATACAGTGTGTGGTATATCATTGATAGAATGGGAGTTATCACACTGATACAGATTATGGAAGTTATGCTGTCAGATAGAGTGGTTGTATTGTCTTAACACGGTGTGTTTCATGTCAAATATAGTGGATATGAATTCAGAACCATAGTGGATGTGATGGTACAGATGGAGTGGCTGTGATGTCACAGGTATAGGGGATGAGATGGTATAAAACCGTGGATGTGATGTCATATAGAGGGGATCTGATGTCATGAATGCAGTGTCTGTGATGTCATAAATACTGATCATTGATGTCATAAAGTGTGAATGTGGTGTCATGTAGAATGTGTATGATGATCATAAGTGTGTGCCGTGTCATAGCTTACATACTTGTGATGTCATCGACACAGAGGTACATCGATACACATGTTTACACGTGTACACATTAGTGTGATGGCACAAATACAGTGGCAGTGATGTCAAATATAGTGGGTGAGATATCAGGTATAGACGATGCATTTTCTTGAAAGCAGTATGTGTGATATCATAAATATTTGATATGATGTCATAAATATACTAGCTGTGATGTCATACATATAGGGCTGTGATGTCATAAAGAGTTTTTCATGTCATATCATTCATCCTGAATATGCTGTCATACACAGAGTGTGTGTGATATCGTCCAGAGAGTGGGTGTGGTATAATTGATACACTGGGTTTGAGAACACAGATACAGTGGATGTAGTCTCAGATACCATGGGTGAGATGGCAGATATAACGTTTGTGTTGTCATGTGTGTGATCTCAGCTATAGTGTCTGTGATGCCACGAATGCAATGGAGGTAATGCGATGACTATAATGGTGTGAGGTCATAAAGAGTCGATGCGACGTTATGTATAGTGCGTAAGATATCATACATAAAATGGGTGTGATGTCATGCGTACAGTAGGTCTGAGATCATCATTAGAGTGGTTGTGATGACACAGGTACAGTGGATGCAATGTCAGATATATTTGGAGTGATGTCATGAGTACAGTGCATGCGATGTCATAAATAATGTGGTGTCATGTCATAAAATGTGGATGTGATGCCTTAAACAGTGTTTATGATGGTACGCAAACATTGGTGTGATGTCATACATACAAAGGGTGTGATAAGATGAAAGAGTGGGTGTGAGACACAGATACAGTGGTAGTGACGTAACAAAAAACTTTTGAATATGTATTGTATACAATGGATATGATGTCATCATATATATATAGCGGATGAGATCTCATAGATACACTTGTTGTGATATCATCAAAAACACTGGATGTGATGACAGAGATACTGTGGATATGATGGTCATCAAATATACTGTGTGTGATGCCTTAGAAATGGTGGTTTGATGTCATAACGTGAGGATGTGATGTCTTCTACAGTGCAAAATGCTATACATACGCAGAATGTGATGTCATACAAAGAGTAGTAGTGTGACGTTGTGACGTTGGCAATACAGTGGGTGTGATGACACAGAGTATTTGCTGTGATGTCGCATGTATAGGGTATATATTGCCCTGCGTACTGGATGTGGTTTCATATATAGAGGTTGTGACGTCATAAAGTGCAGTAGTGTGAAGACTTAAGGAGTAGATGTGATGTTATAGAGTGCAACTGATGTCACACGTATAGTGGGTGTGATGTCACATCAAAGTGCGTGTGATATCAGTGGAGAGGTTGTGATGGCAAAGATACAGTGGGTGTGCTGTCCCGTATAGTGGGTGAGACGTCATGTCTGAAGTGGATGTGACATCATAAATACTGTGGTTTGCTGTTATTAAAAGAGGATGAGATGCCATCTACACTACAGTGCAAATGATATCATAAATATATGGCAAGTGTGGTGTCAGAAACACACAGAGGGTTTTGATGTTATACAGAGTGGGTTGTGGTGTCATAAATAAAGTGGATAGGATGTCACACGTATACTGGATGTGATGATAGCATATATATATATATTGTTTGTGATATCATTGATAGACTGGGTCTGATGACACAGATCCAGTTGATGTGAGGTCAGAGATATAGTGGACGTGATGTCATAAATAAAGTGGTGTGATGTCGTAAAGAGTGGATTTGATGTCATAGGTGTTACATATGATTTCATACATATAGTGGAGGTGATGTCATACATACACTGGGTTTGATAAAATTGATGCATTTGCAGTGATGATACAGATACAGTCGGTGTGATATCAGATATGGTGTCTGTGAAGGACACACAACGGTTCAGTTCTCATAACACTGTGTGTGATGCCATATCAAGTAGATAAGTTCATAAAGGTAGAGTGTGTGATGTCATAGATAGAGTCATTGTATGATGTCACTTATATAGTGAATGTGATATCATACACAGTAGATGAAATGTCATATCGTACACAATGCGTGTGTGATGTCATGAATACACTGCATGTGATGTCATAAATACTGAGGATTGTTGTCATAGAGTGTGGATATGATGTCATGTGTAGTGCATCTGATGGCATACATATGTCACCTGTGATCTCCTACATAGTTGGTGTGATGGCGTCGACAAAGTGGGTGTGATGACATATACAGTGGATGTGTTGGCAGTTAGAACGGGTTTCAAGACAGACATAGAGCTTGTGTAGTCATACACACAGTGTGGGTGAGAATGTATATAGTGGATATGATGTCCTAAACGTAGTATGTGCCATGACATGGGATACAGTGGTAGTGTTTCCCACTCATATACCAAGTGAGATGTTATTTTTTTAACTGAGTATGGTGTCTAAAGCATAGTAGGTGTCTTGTCATAATTACAGTGGCTGTGATGTCACAAATACAGTGTATGTGATGTCCTATAGAGCGGGTGTGGTGTCATGAATCGAGTGGGTATGTTGCCATGAATACAGTCCTTTGATGTCAGAAAGAGTGGGTGTTATGTCACAAATTAATCATAGGATGTCATACGTATAGTGGGTTTGATATCACACATAATGCTGGTGTGGTATAATCAATATACTCAGTAATGACCCAGGTACAGTGGATGCGATATGTCAGATATACTGGGTTGATGACATGACAACAGTGTGTGTGATGTCATAGAGTGTTGTGATATCATACAGAGTGGATGTGATGTCCTATGTAGTTCATAAGATGTCATAGATATTGTGGCTGTGATATCATATATACAGAGGGTGTTATATGATCGATAATCTGTGTGTGTGACACAGGAATAGTGGATGTGTTGTCAGATATAAAGGTTGTGATGTGAGATAAATGAATAGAGTCACTTGATGTCACCCAGCGTGGGGTGTGATGTCGTATATACTGCATAGTGTTCTATACATATAGTATGTGTGGTGACCTGCATACAGTGTGTGGTATATCATTGGTTTAAAAATATAAATGTATGTGTTGAATGGGGAATGATGTTAAGTAGTTGAGTTTTAATGTGAAAATAAAAAAAACAACTTGTGTGCTGTGGATCGGTGTTGTTTTGTGTGTGTTTGTTGTGATGTGAGAATAGAATTTGTTTTGATGTAAATTTTGTGTATAAAAAATTATTTGTCGAATGTTTTTTGGTGATGTAACTGTGTCTGTTGTAATATTGTGTGTGTTGTTTGTTTTTGTGAGAACTCTAGATGTGTAATATGTGAATGGGTGATTGTGTGAGATTGTGTTGTGTTTGTGTGATTGTATGTGTGTGTGTGTGCGTTGTGATGTGTTGTTGGTGAATGTATTTGTTGTTGTGTGATTTGTGTTATTGTGATCGTGATGTCGTATATACTGCAGAGAGTTCTATACATATAGTATGGGTGGAATGACCTGATACAGAAAATGTGGGGATGAGATGGTATAAACCGTGGATGTGATGTCATATAGAGGGGATCTGATGTCATGAATGCAGTGTCTGTGATGTCATAAATACTGATCATTGATGTCATAAAGTGTGAATGTGGTGTCATGTAGAATGTGTATGATGTCATAAGTGTGCCGTGTCATAGCTTACATACTTGTGATGTCATCGACACAGAGGTACATCGATACACATGTTTACACGTGTACACATTAGTGTGATGGCACAAATACAGTGGCAGTGATGTCAAATATAGTGGGTGAGAGATATCAGGTATAGACGATGCATTTTCTTGAAAGCAGTATGTGTGATATCATAAATATTTGATATGATGTCATAAATATACTAGCTGTGATGTCATACATATAGGGCTGTGATGTCATAAAGAGTTTATGTCATATCATTCATCCTGAATATGCTGTCATACACAGAGTGTGTGTGATATCGTCCAGAGAGTGGGTGTGGTATAATTGATACACTGGTTTGAGAACACAGATACAGTGGATGTAGTCTCAGATACCATGGGTGAGATGGCAGATATAACGTTTGTGTTTTGTCATGTGTGTGATCTCATCTATAGTGTCTGTGATGCCACGAATGCAATGGAGGTAATGCGATGACTACAATGGTGTGAGGTCATAAAGAGTGGATGCGACGTTATGTATAGTGCGTAAGATATCATACATAAAATGGGTGTGATGTCATGCGTACAGTTGGTCTGAGATCATCATTAGAGTGGTTGTGATGACACAGATACAGTGGATGCAATGTCAGATATATTTGGAGTGATGTCATGAGTACAGTGCATGCGATGTCATAAATAATGTGGTGTCATGTCATAAAATGTGGATGTGATGCCTTAAACAGTGTTTATGATGGTACGCAAACATTGGTGTGATGTCATACATACAAAGGGTGTGATAAGATGAAAGAGTGGGTGTGAGACACAGATACAGTGGTAGTGACGTAACAAAACTTTTGAATATGTATTGTATACAATGGATATGATGTCATCATATATAGCGGATGAGATCTCATAGATACACTTGTTGTGATATCATCAAAACACTGGATGTGATGACAGAGATACTGTGGATATGATGTCAAATATACTGTGTGTGATGCCTTAGAAATGGTGGTTTGATGTCATAACGTGAGGATGTGATGTCTTCTACAGTGCAAAATGCTATACATACGCAGAATGTGATGTCATACAAAGAGTAGGTGTGACGTTGGCAATACAGTGGGTGTGATGACACAGAGTATTTGCTGTGATGTCGCATGTATAGGGTATATATTGCCCTGCGTACTGGATGTGGTTTCATATATAGAGGTTGTGTGACGTCATAAGTGCAGTAGTGTGAAGACTTAAGGAGTAGATGTGATGTTATAGAGTGCAACTGATGTCACACGTATAGTGGGTGTGATGTCACATCAAAGTGCGTGTGATATCAGTGGAGAGGTTGTGATGGCAAAGATACAGTGGGTGTGCTGTCCCGTATAGTGGGTGAGACGTCATGTCTGAAGTGGATGTGACATCATAAATACTGTGGTTTGCTGTTTTAAAAGAGGATGAGATGCCATCTACAGTGCAAATGATATCATACATATGGCAAGTGTGTGGTGTCAGAAACACAGAGGGTTTTGATGTTATACAGAGTGGTTGTGGTGTCATAAATAAAGTGGATAGGATGTCACACGTATACTGGATGTGATAGCATATATATATTGTTTGTGATATCATTGATAGACTGGGTCTGATGACACAGATCCAGTTGATGTGAGGTCAGATATAGTGGACGTGATGTCATAAATAAAGTGGTGTGATGTCGTAAAGAGTGGATTTGATGTCATAGGTGTTACATATGATTTCATACATATAGTGGAGGTGATGTCATACATATACTGGGTTTGATAAAATTGATGAGTTTGCAGTGATGATACAGATACAGTCGGTGTGATATATCAGATATGGTGTCTGTGAAGGACACAAAACGGTTCAGTTCTCATAACAATGTGTGTGATGCCATATCAAGTAGATAAGTTCATAAAGGTAGAGTGTGTGATGTCATAGATAGAGTCATTGTATGATGTCACTTATATAGTGAATGTGATATCATACACAGTAGATGAAATGTCATATCGTACACAATGTGTGTGATGTCATGAATACACTGCATGTGATGTCATAAATACTGAGGATTGTTGTCATAGAGTGTGGATATGATGTCATGTGTAGTGCATCTGATGGCATACATATGTCACCTGTGATCTCCTACATAGTTGGTGTGATGGCGTCGACAAAGTGGGTGTGATGACATATACAGTGGATGTGTTGGCAGTTAGAACGGGTTTCAAGACAGACATAGAGCTTGTGTAGTCATACACACAGTGTGGTGTGAGAATGTATATAGTGGATATGATGTCCTAAAACGTAGTATGTGCCATGACATGGGATACAGTGGTAGTGTTCTCACTCATATACCAAGTGAGATGTTATTTTTCTGAGTATGGTGTCTAAAGCATAGTAGGTGTCTTGTCATAATTACAGTGGCTGTGATGTCACAAATACAGTGTATGTGATGTCCTATAGAGCGGGTGTGGTGTCATGAATCGAGTGGGTATGTTGCCATGAATACAGTCCTTTGATGTCAGAAAGAGTGGGTGTTATGTCACAAATTAATCATAGGATGTCATACGTATAGTGGGTTTGATATCACACATAATGCTGGTGTGGTATAATCAATATACTCAGTAATGACCCAGGTACAGTGGATGCGATATCAGATATACTGGGTTGATGACATGACAACAGTGTGTGTGATGTCATAGAGTGTTGTGATATCATACAGAGTGGATGTGATGTCCTATGTAGTTCATAAGATGTCATAGATATTGTGGCTGTGATATCATATATACAGAGGGTGTTATATGATCGATAATCTGTGTGTGTGACACAGGAATAGTGGATGTGTTGTCAGATATAAAGGTTGTGATGTGAGATAAAGGAGATTTGATGTCATGAATAGAGTCACTTGATGTCACCCAGCGTGGGTGTGATGTCGTATATACTGCATAGTGTTCTATACATATAGTATGTGTGGTGACCTGCATACAGTGTGTGGTATATCATTGATAGAAGAATGGGAGTTATCACACTGATACAGATTATGGAAGTTATGCTGTCAGATAGAGTGGTTGTATTTGTCTTAACACGGTGTGTTTCATGTCAAATAGTGGGATATGAATTCAGAACCATAGTGGATGTGATGGTACAGATGGAGTGGCTGTGATGTCACAGGTATATAGGGGATGAGATGGTATAAACCGTGGATGTGATGTCATATAGAGGGGATCTGATGTCATGAATGCAGTGTCTGTGATGTCATAAATACTGATCATTGATGTCATAAAGTGTGAATGTGGTGTCATGTAGAATGTGTATGTATGATGTCATCATAAGTGTGCCGTGTCATAGCTTACATACTTGTGATGTCATCGACACAGAGGTACATCGATACACATGTTTACACGTGTACACATTAGTGTGATGGCACAAATACAGTGGCAGTGATGTCAAATATAGTGGGTGAGAGATATCAGGTATAGACGATGCATTTTCTTGAAAGCAGTATGTGTGATATCATAAATATTTGATATGATGTCATAAATATACTAGCTGTGATGTCATACATATAGGGCTGTGATGTCATAAAGAGTTTATGTCATATCATTCATCCTGAATATGCTGTCATATACAGAGTGTGTGTGATATCGTCCAGAGAGTGGGTGTGGTATAATTGATACACTGGGTTTGAGAACACAGATACAGTGGATGTAGTCTCAGATACAATGGGTGAGATGGCAGATATAACGTTTGTGTTGTCATGTGTGTGATCTCATCTATAGTGTCTGTGATGCCACGAATGCAATGGAGGTAATGCGATGACTACAATGGTGTGAGGTCATAAAGAGTGGATGCGACGTTATGTATAGTGCGTAAGATATCATACATAAAATGGGTGTGATGTCATGCGTACAGTACAGTTGGTCTGAGATCATCATTAGAGTGGTTGTGATGACACAGATACAGTGGATGCAATGTCAGATATATTTGGAGTGATGTCATGAGTACAGTGCATGCGATGTCATAAATAATGTGGTGTCATGTCATAAAATGTGGATGTGATGCCTTAAACAGTGTTTATGATGGTACGCAAACATTGGTGTGATGTCATACATACAAAGGGTGTGATAAGATGAAAGAGTGGGTGTGAGACACAGATACAGTGGTAGTGACGTAACAAAACTTTTGAATATGTATTGTATACAATGGATATGATGTCATCATATATAGCGGATGAGATCTCATAGATACACTTGTTGTGATATCATCAAAACACTGGATGTGATGACAGAGATACTGTGGATATGATGTCAAATATACTGTGTGTGATGCCTTAGAAATGGTGGTTTGATGTCATAACGTGAGGATGTGATGTCTTCTACAGTGCAAAATGCTATACATACGCAGAATGTGATGTCATACAAAGAGTAGGTGTGACGTTGGCAATACAGTGGGTGTGATGACACAGAGTATTTGCTGTGATGTCGCATGTATAGGGTATATATTGCCCTGCGTACTGGATGTGGTTTCATATATAGAGGTTGTGACGTCATAAGTGCAGTAGTGTGAAGACTTAAGGGAGTAGATGTGATGTTATAGAGTGCAACTGATGTCACACGTATAATGGGTGTGTGATGTCACATCAAAGTGCGTGTGATATCAGTGGAGAGGTTGTGATGGCAAAGATACAGTGGGTGTGCTGTCCCGTATAGTGGGTGAGACGTCATGTCTGAAGTGGATGTGACATCATCAAATACTGTGGTTTGCTGTTATAAAGAGGATGAGATGCCATCTACAGTGCAAATGATATCATACAATATGGCAAGTGTGGTGTCAGAAACACAGAGGGTTTTGATGTTATACAGAGTGGTTGTGGTGTCATAAATAAAGTGGATAGGATGTCACACGTATACTGGATGTGATAGCATATATATATTGTTTGTGATATCATTGATAGACTGGGTCTGATGACACAGATCCAGTTGATGTGAGGTCAGATATAGTGGACGTGATGTCATAAATAAAGTGGTGTGATGTCGTAAGAGTGGATTTGATGTCATAGGTGTTACATATGATTTCATAATATATAGTGGAGGTGATGTCATACATATACTGGGTTTGATAAAATTGATGAGTTTGCAGTGATGATACAGATACAGTCGGTGTGATATCAGATATGGTGTCTGTGAAGGACACAACGGTTCTGTTCTCATAACAATGTGTGTGATGCCATATCAAGTAGATAAGTTCATAAAGGTAGAGTAGAGTGTGTGATGTCATAGATAGAGTCATTGTATGATGTCACTTATATAGTGAATGTGATATCATACACAGTAGATGAAAAATGTCATATCGTACACAATGTGTGTGATGTCATGAATACACTGCATGTGATGTCATAAATACTGAGGATTGTTGTCATAGAGTGTGGATATGATGTCATGTGTAGTGCATCTGATGGCATACATATGTCACCTGTGATCTCCTACATAGTTGGTGTGATGGCGTCGACAAAGTGGGTGTGATGACATATACAGTGGATGTGTGGCAGTTAGAACGGGTTTCAAGACAGACATAGAGCTTGTGTAGTCATACACACAGTGTGGGTGAGAATGTATATAGTGGATATGATGTCCTAAACGTAGTATGTGCCATGACATGGGATACAGTGGTAGTGTTCTCACTCATATACCAAGTGAGATGTTGTTATTTTAACTGAGTATGGTGTCTAAAGCATAGTAGGTGTCTTGTCATAATTACAGTGGCTGTGATGTCACAAATACAGTGTATGTGATGTCCTATAGAGCGGGTGTGGTGTCATGAATCGAGTGGGTATGTTGCCATGAATACAGTCCTTTGATGTCAGAAAGAGTGGGTGTTATGTCACAAATTAATCATAGGATGTCATACGTATAGTGGGTTTGATATCACACATAATGCTGGTGTGGTATAATCAATATACTCAGTAATGACCCAGGTACAGTGGATGCGATATCAGATATACTGGGTTGATGACATGACAACAGTGTGTGTGATGTCATAGAGTGTTGTGATATCATACAGAGTGGATGTGATGTCCTATGTAGTTCATAAGATGTCATAGATATTGTGGCTGTGATATCATATATACAGAGGGTGTTATATGATCGATAATCTGTGTGTGTGACACAGGAATAGTGGATGTGTTGTCAGATATAAAGGTTGTGATGTGAGATAAAGGAGATTTGATGTCATGAATAGAGTCACTTGATGTCACCCAGCGTGGGTGTGATGATGTCGTATATACTGCATAGTGTTCTATACATATAGTATGTGTGGTGACCTGCATACAGTGTGTGGTATATCATTGATAGAATGGGAGTTATCACACTGATACAGATTATGGAAGTTATGCTGTCAGATAGAGTGGTTGTATTGTCTTAACACGGTGTGTTTCATGTCAAATATAGTGGATATGAATTCAGAACCATAGTGGATGTGATGGTACAGATGGAGTGGCTGTGATGTCACAGGTATAGGGGATGAGATGGTATAAACGTGGATGTGATGTCATATAGAGGGGATCTGATGTCATGAATGCAGTGTCTGTGATGTCATAAATACTGATCATTGATGTCATAAAGTGTGAATGTGGTGTCATGTAGAATGTGTATGATGTCATAAGTGTGCCGTGTCATAGCTTACATACTTGTGATGTCATCGACACAGAGGTACATCGATACACATGTTTTACACGTGTACACATTAGTGTGATGGCACAAATACAGTGGCAGTGATGTCAAATATAGTGGGTGAGATATCAGGTATAGACGATGCATTTTCTTGAAAGCAGTATGTGTGATATCATAAATATTTGATATGATGTCATAAATATACTAGCTGTGATGTCATACATATAGGGCTGTGATGTCATAAAGAGTTTATGTCATATCATTCATCCTGAATATGCTGTCATATACAGAGTGTGTTGTGATATCGTCCAGAGAGTGGGTGTGGTATAATTGATACACTGGGTTTGAGAACACAGATACAGTGGATGTAGTCTCAGATACAATGGGTGAGATGGCAGATATAACGTTTGTGTTGTCATGTGTGTGATCTCATCTATAGTGTCTGTGATGCCACGAATGCAATGGAGGTAATGCGATGACTACAATGGTGTGAAGTCATAAAGAGTGGATGCGACGTTATGTATAGTGCGTAAGATATCATACATAAAATGGGTGTGATGTCATGCGTACAGTTGGTCTGAGATCATCATTAGAGTGGTTGTGATGACACAGATACAGTGGATGCAATGTCAGATATATTTGGAGTGATGTCATGAGTACAGTGCAATGCGATGTCATAAATAATGTGGTGTCATGTCATAAAATGTGGATGTGATGCCTTAAACAGTGTTTATGATGGTACGCAAACATTGGTGTGATGTCATACATACAAAGGTTGTGATAAGATGAAAGAGTGGGTGTGAGACACAGATACAGTGGTAGTGACGTAACAAAACTTTTGAATATGTATTGTATACAATGGATATGATGTCATCATATATAGCGGATGAGATCTCATAGATACACTTGTTGTGATATCATCAAAACACTGGATGTGATGACAGAGATACTGTGGATATGATGTCAAATATACTGTGTGTGATGCCTTAGAAATGGTGGTTTGATGTCATAACGTGAGGATGTGATGTCTTCTACAGTGCAAAATGCTATACATACGCAGAATGTGATGTCATACAAAGAGTAGGTGTGACGTTGTCAATACAGTGGGTGTGATGACACAGAGTATTTGCTGTGATGTCGCATTGTATAGGGATATATATTGCCCTGCGTACTGGATGTGGTTTCATATATAGAGGTTGTGTGACGTCATAAGTGCAGTAGTGTGAAGACTTAAGGAGTAGATGTGATGTTATAGAGTGCAAACTGATGTCACACGTATAGTGGGTGTGATGTCACATCAAAGTGGTGTGATATCAGTGGAGAGGTTGTGATGGGCAAAAGATACAGTGGGTGTGCTGTCCCGTATAGTGGGTGAGACGTCATGTCTGAAGTGGATGTGACATCATAAATACTGTGGTTTGCTGTTATAAAGAGGATGAGATGCCATCTACAGTGCAAATGATATCATACATATGGCAAGTGTGGTGTCAGTGAAACACAGAGGGTTTTGATGTTATACAGAGTGGTTGTTGGTGTCATAAAAAAGTGGATAGGATGTCACACGTTATACTGGATGTGATATATATATATATTGTTGGTGATATTCATTGATAGACTGGGTTGATGACACAGATCCAGTGATGTGAGGTCAGATATAGTGGACGTGATGTCATAAATAAAGTGGTGTGATGTCGTTAAAGAGTGGATTTGATGTCATAGGTGTTAATCTGATTTCATACAATATAGTGGAGGTGATGTCATACATACACTGGGTTTGATAAAATTGATGATTTGCGCAGTGATGATACAGATTACAGCGGTGTGATGATATCAGATATGGTGTCTGTGAAGGACACAACGGTTCTGTCTCATAACACATGTGTGTGATGCCATATCAAGTAGATAAGTTCATAAAGGTAGAGTGTGTGATGTCATAGTTAGAGTCATTGTATGATGTCACTTATATAGTGAATGTGATATCATACACAGTAGATGAAAATTGTCATATCGTACACAATGCGTGTGATGTCATGAATACACTGCATGTGATGTCATTAAATACTGAGGATTGTTGTCATAGAGTGTGGATATGATGTCATGTGTAGTGCATCTGATGGCATACATATGCCAACCTGTGATCTCCCTACATAGTTGGTGTGTGATGGCGTCGACAAAGTGGGTGTGATGACATATACAGTGATGTGATGGCAGTTAGAACGGGTTTCAAGACAGACATAGAGTTGTTGTAGTCATATACCACACTCGTGTGGGTGAGAATGCTATTAGTGGATATGATGTCCTAAAAGTAGTATGTGCCATGACATGGGATACAGTGGTAGTGTTCTCACTCAATATACCAAGTGAGATGTTATTTTTAACTGAGTATGGTGTTACTAAAGCATAGTAGGTGTCTTGTCATAATTACAGTGGCTGTGATGTCACAATACAGTGTATGTGATGTCCTATTAGAGCGGGTGTGGTGTCATGAAATCGGTAGTGGGTATGTTGCCATGAAATACGTCCTTTGATGTCAGAAAGTGGGGAGGGGGTGTTATGTCAACAAATTAATTCATAGGATGTCACTACGTATAGTGGGTTTGATATCCACACTTAATGCTGGTTGTGGTATAATCAAATATACTCAGTAATGACCCAGGTACAGTGGATGCGATATCAGATATACTGGGATTGATGACATGACAACAAGTGTGTGTGATGTCATAGAGTGTTGTGATATCATTACAGAGTGGATGTGATGTCCTATGTAGTTCATTAAGATGTCATAGATATTGTGGCTGTGATATCATATATACAGAGTGGGTGTTATATGATCGATAATATCTGTGTGTGTGACACAGGAATAGTGGATTGTTGTAGATATAAAGGTTGTGATGTGAGATAAAGGTAGATTTGATTGTCATGAATAGTAGTCACTTAATGTCACCAGCGTGGGTGTGATGTGTATATACTGGCATTAGTGTTCTATACATATAGTATGGGTGGTGACCTGCATACAGTGTGTGGTATATCATTGATAGAATGGGAGTTATCACACTGATACAGATTATGGAAGTTATGCTGTCAGATAGAGTGTGTTGTATTGTCTTAACACGGTGTGTTTCATGTCACAATTTATAGTGGATATGAATTCAGAACCATAGTGGGTGGTGTGATGGTATACAGATGGGTGGCTGTGATGTCACAGGTATATGGGGATGAGATTGGTATAAACCGTGGATGTGATGTCATATAGAGGGGATCTGATGTCTGAATGGCAGTGTCTCTTGTGATGTCATAAATACTGATCATTGATGTCATAAAGTGTGAATGTGATGTCATGTAGATATGTTGTTATGATGTCATAAGTATGCCGTGTCATAGCTTACATACTTGTGATGTCATAGACACAGAGGTTACATCGATACACATAATGTTTACACGTGTACACATTAGTGTGATGGAGAAAATTACTCATGTGGCCAGTAGTGGTTGTCAAAATATAGTGTGTGAGAGTATCAGGTAAATGATGATGCATTGTCTTGAAAGCACGTATAGTGTGATTAATAAATATTTGACTATGATGTCATAAACTATACTCAGCTGTGATAATCAAACATATAGGGCTGTGATGTCATAATGATTTATCTCATATCATTCATCCTGAATATGCTGTCATAAACCTGAGTGTGTGTGATATCGTCCAGAGGTGTGGGTGTGGTGTAATTGATACACAGGGTTTGAGAACACAGATACAGTGGATGTAGTCTCAGATTACAATGGTGAGATGGCAGATATATAAACCTTTGTGTTGTCACGTGTGTGATCTCATACTATAGTGTCTGTGATGCCACTGAATGCATGTGGTAATGTCGATGACTACAATGGTGTGAAGTCATAAAGAATGAATGTGATGTTATGTATTAGTGCGTTAGATCTTCATACATAAAATGGGTTTTGTGATGTCATGCGTAAGTTGGTCTGAGATCATCATTAGAGTGGTTATGTGATGACACAGATACAGGGATGCAATGTCATGAAATATTTGGAGTGATGTCAATGTGTACAGTGTATGCGATGTTCATAAATAATGTGGTGTCATGTCATAAAATGTGGATGTGACTGCCTTAAATAGTGTTTATGATGGTACGCAAAACATTGGTGCTTTTATGTGAATGTCATACATACAAAGGGTGTGAGAAGATGAATGACGTGGTTGTGAGGACACAAAAGATACAGCAGTGGTTGTGACGTAACAAAAACTATTGAAATATGTATTGGTATACAATGGATATGATGTCATCATATATAGCGAATGAGATCTCATAGATACATTGTTGTGATATCATCAAAACAGTGGATGTTATGACAGAGAAGAGATAATTGTGGATAAGTGTCAATATTTACTGGTATGTTGGCTTAGAATTTGTGTTTGATATCATACATGAGGATGTGCTGTATTTCACAGTGCCATATGCTATACAACGTTAAGAATGTGATGCATACGAAGAGTGGTGTGACGTTGTCAATACAGGTTGTATGATGAGACAGATTAGTGCGGTCGATTGTCGCATGTATTTAAATATATAATATTTTATAAAATTTTTCTTTAATTTAAATAATAAACAATATATGGTTTATATTAATAATAAACTATTTTTTTTTTATTTAGGAAAATAAAAAAAAATAAAAAAAAAAAATAAAAAATAGAATATAATTAAATAAATAAAATAAAAAATAAAAATAATTAAAAAAAATAAATAATAAATATAATATAAAATAAAATAAAAATTATATAAATAAAAAAAAAAATAAAAAAAAAAAAATAATTATTAAAAAATATAAAAAATAAAAAATTAAAATATAATATATAAATAAAAATAAAAAATAAATAAAAAAAAAAAAAAAAAAATATAAATTAAATTAAAAAAATAAAAATTATATAAATTAAAAATAATAATAATAAAAATAAAAATAATTAAATAAATAAAAAAAAAAAAAAATTTTATAATTTAAATAAAAAATAATAAAAAAATTATAATTATTAAATAAATAAAAATAATTAAAAAAAAATAAAAAAAAAAAATATATAAAAATTAAATAATATATAATATAATTAATAATAATTATAATATAATAAAAAAAAAAAAATAAAATAATAATTAAAATAAAAATATAAAATAAAAAAAATTAAATAAATAATAAATATAATTAAAAATAATAAAATAAAAAAAAAAAAATAATATAAAAATAAAAATTAAAAATTAAAATTATTAATAAAAAAAAAAATATAAATAAAAAATTAATATAATATAATAATTAAAAAAAAATTAATATTATATATATAAAATTAATATAAATAAAAAAAAAATTAAATAATAAATATTTAAATTAAATAAAAAATATAAAAAATTAAAAAAAAAAAAAAAAATAAAAAAATAAAATAAAAAATTAAAATAAAATATAATTAAAAATATAAATAAATAAAATAATAAATAAAAAATATAATAAAATTAAAAATAAATTAAATTTATTAATTAATAAATAAATTAAAATTAATAAAAATTAATAAAAATTAAAAATTATAATTATATAAAAATTTAATTTTATATTAAAATAAAAATAATAATATATAAATAAAAAAAAAAATAAAATATTAAAAAATATTAAAAAAATTTATAAAAAAAAAAAAAAAATAATAATTAATATAATAAAAATAAATATAATATAATAATTAATTTTAATAAAAATATAATTATAAATAAAATAATATTATTATAAATTAATATAAAATATATAAATATAAAATAAATTAATTATAAATATAAAATAATAAAATATAAAATATAATTTAAAAATAATAAAATTAAAATATAATAAAAAAAAATAATATAAAAATATAATTATAAATATAAATAAAAATAAAAAATAAAAATATATAATAATAAAAAAAATAAAATAATATATATAAAAAAATAAATAAAAAATAAAATTATAAAAAAAAAATTAATAAAATAAAAAATAAAATTTAAAAAAATAAAAATTAAATAAAAAAAAAAATTAAAATAAAATAAAATTAAAAAAATAATAAAAATAAATAAATTATTAAAAAAATAAATAAAATATAAATAATTAATATTTATTATAAAAAATAATAAAAATAATTTAATATAATAAATATTGTGATATCAGTGGAGAGGTTGTGATGGCAAAGATACAGTGGGTGTGCTGTCACATATAGTGTGGTGAGACGTCATGTCTGAAGTGGATGTGACATCATAAATACTAATGGTTTGCTGTTATAAAGATGATGAGATGCCATCTACAGTGCAAATGATATCATATATATGCCAAGTGTGGTGTCAGAAACATAGAGAGTTTTGATGTTATACAGAGAGGTTGTGGTGTCATAAATAAAGTGGATAGGATATCACACGTATACTGGATGTGATATCATATATATATTGTTTGTGATATCATTGATAGACTGAGTGTGATGACACAAATCCAGTTGATGTGAGGTCAGATATAGTGGACGTGATATCATAAATAATGTGGTGTGATGTCGTAAAGAGTGGATTTGATGTCATAGGTATTACGTCTGATTTCATACATATAGTAGGGTTGATGTCATACATACACAGGGTTTGATAAAATGATACATTTGCTGTGATGACACAGATACAGTCGATGTGTTATCGGATATGGTGTCTGTGAAGGACACAACGGTTCTGTTCTCATAACACTGTGTGTGATGCCATATAAAGTAGATAAGTCGTAAAGGTAGAGTGTGTGATGTCATAGATAGAGTCATTGTATGATGTCACTTATATAGTGAATGTGATATCATACACAGTAGATGAAATGTCATATCGTATATAATGCGTGTGATATCCTGAATACAGTGCATGTGATGTCATAAATACTGAGGATTGTTTGTCATAGAGTGTGGATATGATGTCATGTGTAGGGCATCTGATGGCATACATATGCCACCTGTGATCTCTTACATAGTTGGTGTGATGGCGTCGACAACGTGGGTGTGATGACATATACAGTGGATGTGATGGCAGTTAGAACGGGTTTCAAGACAGACATGGAACTTGTGTAGCCATACACACAGTGTGGGTGAGAACGTATATAGTGGATATGATGTCCTAAAACGTAGTATGTGCCATGACATCGGATACAGTGGTAGTGTTCCCATTCATATACCAAGTGAGATGTTATATTTACTGAGTATGATGTCTAAAGCATAGTAGGTGTCTTGTCATAATTACATTGGCTGTGATGTCACAAGTAGATTGTATGTGATGTCATATACTGTGGGTGTGGTGTCATGAATAGAGTGGTTGAGTTGCCATGAATACAGTCTTATGATGTCATAAAGAGTGGGTGTTATCTCACAAATTAATCATTGGATGTCATACATATAGTGGGTTGTGATATCACACATAATGCTGGTGTGGTATAATCAATATACTCAGTAAATGACCCAGGTACAGTGAATGCGATGTCAGATATACTGGGTGTGATCACATGAGAACAGTGGGTGTGATGTCATAGAGTGGTGTGATATCATACAGAGTGGATGTGATGTCATATGTAATTCATAAGATGTCATACACTTTGTGGCTGTGGAATCATACATAAAATGGGGGTTACATGATCGATAATCTGTGTGTGATGACACAGGTACAGTGGATGTGCTGTCAGATATAAAGGGTGTGATGTGAGATAAAGCAGACTTGATGTCATGAATAGAGTGTTTTGATATCATACAGCATGGGTGTGTTGTCGTATACAGTGCATATTGTTCCATACATATAGTATGTGTAATATCCTACAAACAGTGTGTGTTATATCATCGATAGAGTCTGTGTGATCACACAGATACATATATGCAGGTTTCTGATGTCTGGCAGAGAGGTTGTATTGTCTTAACACGGTGTATTTCATGTCAAATATAGTGGATATGAATACAGAACCATCGTGGATGTGATGGTACAGATTGAGTGGCTGAGATGTCACAGGTATAGGGGATGAGATGTCATAAACCGCGCATGTGATGTCATATAGAGGGGTTCTGATGTCATGAGTGCAGTGTTTTTGATGTCATAAATACTGATCCTTGATGTCATAAGGTGTGAATGTGATGTCATGTAGAATGTGTATGATGTCATAAGTGTGCCGTGTCATAGTTTACATACTTGTGATCTCATCGACACAGAGGTAGATCGATACATGTTTACACGTGTACACATTTGTTGTGATGGCACAAATACAGTGGCAGTGATGTCAAATATAGTGGGTGAGATATCAGGTATAGACGATGCATTGTCTTGAAAGCAGTATGTTTGATATATATAAATATTTGATATGATGTCATAAATATACTAGCTGTGATGTCATACATATATGGCTGTTATGTCATAAAGACTTTTTATCATATCATGCATCCTGAATATGCTGTCATACACAGAGTGTGTGTGATATCGTCCAGAGAGTGGGTGTGGTATAATTGATACACTGGGTTTGAGAACACAGATACAGTGGATGTAGTCTCAGATACAATGGTGAGATTGCAGATATAACGTTTGTGTTGTCATGTGTGTGATCTCATCTATAGTGTCTGTGATGCCCCGAAAGCAATGGAGGTAATGCGATGACTGCAATGGTGTAAATTCATAAATGATTGATGCCACGTTATGTATAGTGCGTAAGATGTCATACATAAAATAGGTGTGATGTCATACGTACAGTTGTTCTGAGATCATCGTTAGAGTGGTTGTGATGACACAGATACAGTGGATGCACTGTCAGATATATTTGGAGTGGTATCATGAGTACAGTGCATGCGATGTCATAATTAATATGGTGTCATGTTATAAAATGTGAATGTGATGCCTTAAATAGTGTTTATGATGGTACGAAAACAGGGGTGTGACGTCATACATACAAAGGTTGTGATAAGATGGAAAGAGTGAGTGTGAGACACAAAAGATACAGTGGTTGTGAGGTAACAAAACTTGTGAATATGTATTGTATACAATAGATATGGAGTCAATCATATATAGCGGATGAGATCACATAGATACACTTGTTGTGATATCATCAATACAGTGGATGTGATGACAGACATACCGTGGATATGATGTCAAATATACTGTGTGGATGCCTTAGAAAATGGTGGTTTCA